>WOGP01009412.1:0-10755 GCA_015342065.1 Leptinotarsa undecemlineata | reverse complement strand
GTTGTGATTGTAGGCCATTCTTGGTGTACAGGGCGTTACAACGAAAACTTGACTCCCCCTGTAAGTCAGAAACGGACGTGTAATCTAAAATTACGAAGAAAACGTTGATTTTTTTTCTATGGTTATTGATTCTGATACGAAAATCATACCCGAAACATTATCCCCCAGCGGTCAGCAACTACCCCCCTATTTTATTTCATTGCATGGGGGTAGAGTGATACATCATTTGAAAGGTCTTTTATCCGTCTATTACTTCTACAATCTTTTTCGAAATTGATTAATTCCTTATTGAAAAATCAAATGTAGATCGTTTAATTAAAAAAAAAACAGAAAATTTGGTGTCGCTCATTTCATAGGGGTCATCAACAAAAGTAATATCAATGACAACACAATCAATGGATGAAGTGTTACAAATAATCTCCACCTAGTTCCATACAATAATATAGTCTTATTTCGAAAGCATTCCTTACATTATTAAAGATGTCCGGGGAGTCAGAAATCGGTATTCCCGAACAATTCTCTATCGCAGGCCTTCTAGATTTGTGAAATCTATCAAATTAGTAGTAAACGTTTTAAAATGGACGCCACTTATAGTTATTTCCGTACTGGTATTATTTGTTGAATTTTTTTCACGAATTATTATTCAGTTATCCTTGTTCACTGTGTTGTTCAGTAGTTTATTCTACTGAAGAAAGGACAGAAATCTTTCCAACCTATTATCGAAATAATGCATATGCTAAAGCTGCTGCAAGACATTAAAATACGAATCATCCAGAACACAAAGTGAGCCTTCAATATATTAAACAGTTAATGGATAAGTTTCGAACTTCTGATTCTGTTAACAACAGAAAACATGCAGTATCCCGTTCTATCAGAAATGAATGAGTTGAAGCTGCAATTTTGGGACATGTACTAATGGATAATTGATAATCTATCAGACAAGTAGCTAGAGCGTCTGGTGTATCATGTACTAGTGTTTATTGGTGAAAGCCTACAAATTCCATCCTTTCGAAATAAGGCTAGTTCAGGAATTGAACGAAAATGATCCTGATGGTCGACTTCAGTTTTGTAAGGTGTTCAGCGAAAAATTAACCAATGACCCAAACAATGTAAGTATTATACAATACATGTTTTCAGTTGAACGTTCTTTCATGTTGAATGGTGAAGTGAACAGACATAATTGTCGTCTGGGCCGGCATTCTTGGTAATCATATCGTTAAACCATTCGTCTTCGAAGGTAATCTCAATGAAGACACATACTTAAATATATTACAAGACGATCCTATTTTATCACAAATTTCAGAAAATGATAACAATTAAGTGAAGAATGGAATAACATTCCAGCACGATGGTTCACCTCCACATTTTGATGTTGGGGTGAGACAGTTTTTGGACGAAAGTTATCCAATGCGTTGGATTGGCAGAAGGGGTCCAGCGGAGTGGCCAGCTAGATCACTTGATCTCAAACCAATGGAATTTCTTCTATGGGGACACCTGAGGTCGGAAATGTACTGAGCCAACAAATCTAGAAGACATGCGACAGAGAACTGTTCGGGAATGTCGATTGCTGTCTCCGGACATCTTGAATACTGTACGGAACGCTTTTAAGAGTAGACTGTATTATTGTATGGAACTAGGTGGAGGTCATTCTGAACAATTTATTCGTTGATTTTGTTACTACTGATATTATTTGTTGTTGATGTCCTCACTAAAATGAACGATAGCAAATTTTCTGTTTTCTCTCAAATGAAAGGTTGAACATATAAATTCTCAATAACAAATTAACCAATTTTGAATAAAATCAAAGAGGTGATAGAGGGACAGACGAATTTTCGAATGATGTATTACTTCACCCCCTATGTAATTGAAAAAAATAGGAGAGAGTAGTTGCTGACCGCTGGTGGGTGAAGTTTTGGGTAGAATCCCATGTCAAAATTAGTCCCCCTAAAAATAAAAATTGATGTGTTGTTTGAAATTTTTGGTTACACGGCCGTTTCTGACATACAGGAGGGGTCAAATTTTTGTTGGAAATCCCTGTATATTTTTTGTGTAGTTTTCATATTGCTTTCTTTGTCTTTATAAGAACAACATAATTTTGGAGACGTCTCTTGTAGCAGAAAACATGTATATTTTACAAGCTGTAGATGTAGAAGTGGACTCTTTTTTCTTTATGCGGAAGAAGCATAGCACGGGCTAAAATTTTGATTTTTCTTGAATGTTATGTCGTAGAGCCGACTTGATACAAAGCAATTACTTCGAAATTGAAATTTAACACTTATAAAAATACGAAGACCCACAAAAAATCAAGTTTGTTATGGAAAATCATCATTGTATTGAACTGAAATGAAAAATCTATTAATGATCAACAATACTGTGTCCATTATTCATTACGAACTTCCATATTGAATTAGATAAATTTTAATTTTTACCAAAAATTTAATTGATACTTCATTTCTGGAACACAGAAAATTGTGGTAAATTGTGTGGATGATTATTCCACAACTGGTTTATGTTTCAAGTATTCCTTAGATACTAAACTGGTTTAACCAAAACGGTTCACAATTTTTTATAGTAACTGTATATATGCGGAACAGAGTGGGAGAATTCTCAAAAGTTTCGCTTGATATAATCCACGATTATTTCATAAAATGAGGATATGAAACAGGTACGAATATTTTATAGACATTATTCCCGTGAGAATCAATGGTGCAGTCACTAGTATTGTAAAATTCAATGTGAAATTTAAACCAACTTGTTTCCTGAAATTATTTGGACTGAACAACGTGTTTTTGATAATATTCTAACAATTAATAAAATCAATTTGAAGTCAGTATTGAGGAGAAATACATACATATTTCGAAATGAAATCTCGAACCATTCATCTCTCCCAAAGGTTCTTGTGAATGCCTGCCAGATAACAATTACTTTCCCGGCTAATACCACGCGGGATATTGAATTATATCCGACAGACGTTTATGTTGTATACATCGCATAGGTTAGTCTCTCTGATATTGGTCGTCCATCCAGCATCAAGACCATGATGAAATCAGTCGAGTGGATCACCTACAGATGGGTTCTGAAGTATAACCTATCATTTGTGTAGGAAAGATCCGACACAAACAGCAGTGTGATTGGTACTGGATTAATTTCAACGCGGTTCGACTGCATGTATGAAATCTTCGTCTAAGAGAAAGAATGCTAACTAACAACAACTCTATCTCGTGATGAAACCTTCTAATTTGACAGAAATAGAATGAGTTTGAAGACTGCATCGAGGTACTTGAGAATATTTCTCTTAGAAGAAGGTTCATGCAAACACTCGAGCTGCATTGAAATTAATCGAGTCTTAAGCGCTGTTTGGTTCGGATCTTTCTGACGAGAGGTAATACCTCGAAACTAGCCTGTAGGTGATCTACTCGAATGATTTCAGGATAGTCCTGCTGCTGGATGAACGAAAAACATTTGCAAAACTAAACTCTGTGAGGTATTTCGCATAAATGTTTATCGGCTATAATTCAATGTCCAATGTGGTATTAGCCAGGAAAGTAGATCTAAGGCGATGGCTGAGGAAGAACAGAAATGTCCACCCCAATCTACCGCTTGGAATGAATCTGGCCTTAGCAGTTCACCATGTAATACAAAGGCAAGGCGTACGCGCATTTGCGGCGCCGAGGCCAAAGAAAGAAAGAGAGCGATAGAGACAGGAGTGGCAGCAACTATAAATGCACCCTTTTCCTCCACAACTCCAGCTCCAACAGCAAGGACACTTCCTGCGGCGGGTGCCGTGAGTTACGCCTTGAATGAAGGCAAGGAACTGACTGCCCCTGCAGAAAAGGTCCCACACCCTTGCACCTCCAGGGAGGGACCCCAAGAAGGTTGAAGAAACCGCGCAGCAACAGTAATATCACTGCACCTTTCAAAACCTTCGCGGAGGCCACCATGAGACACCTCAAGGTTGCTAAAGAGAGTGTGTGCTCAGCGAATCTTGGCCTCCATCTGCCAATATAAAGGAGGTATCTCCTAGTGATCTGTCCACCTTCCTGGAAAGGACAGGATGGACTATGAACTAGAAGGACATCCTCGGGAGGATGTACAATGGGTCACATGTGGCCTAAGTATTATGGATCTACACTCCCTGTATCTACAGATACAGATAGTCAGGGACGTAGTTGTTTTCCGATAGCCATTTACCAGAATACACAGTGTATGTTCTTTGGAAGAGACAAATGTTTCCAGATTTCATTTCGAAATATTTATTCATCATCGCAACATTTGATGGCTCTGAAATTGTAGTGAATTGTTTCAAAGGAAAAACATATGAATTAAGATTGAGGAGTTATATTCACTTTTCAATCACAGGTTATAAGAGTTTCAAGAAAAAATTGTGGCAACTTTATGACACTGGATAATTTCTAGAAACATAGCATACATCTTGTGTGCAAATTCTGATATATTCTAGCCAATGGCGTCAGAGCGGAATTTACTTCGAATCATTTTCAAGAGCAAACTGATTCTCAACTACTTTTTCTCAAGTTAAAAATTATTTTCGAAATGTCTATTCCTTTCTGCAAAAATTTTGTATCCCGACTTTTTCTTGTTCGATATACTGTTCTTGCAGAGAAAACCTTGTATGTGCACGATGTCATGAAATTAGTTATAATTGAAGTAGATCTATCTAGTAGGTCTATTAGGTCTATCTAGTCTAGTTGCGACGTACTCGAGTGATATTTTGGAACAACCATGAAAGATTTGAATCAGAAAATCACCTAATAAAACTGAGGATCGATTTGGAGGGAACAAAATAAAAATTGATGTATAAATAAGTATTTTTCGAGAAAAATCAAAATTCAACATATTTTTTCAGCAAGCCTCGTATGAACAAATGGTGTTAGCATTGATGCCAAATGAAATGTTCATCATTTCGAACGGTTTTATTTCACCTCGTAATGGTGTTTAATGTCAGTGAGGCTGAGAAACTTTCAATTTCTAAATTACACATCTAGAGGACTATTACGTCATTCTGTTAGACAAAATCTGAGCAGGTTTTCGTTTCAATGCGAACATTTTTTTATTGGTCAGGTATTTGAATTGGAATAGTTTAGGTACCACAATTAAACCAGTCACGAGGAATGATAGTGTGGAAAAAATAATTAAAATATGTGTTTTATCAACGAAAAGAGGAAATATGAAAATCATTTAACGAAATAGTTCGAAATTTAAGACATCGAAATTTACAGCTTTGAAAAACATTTTTTAAATCGCAAAACAACTATTTTACTAATTGTTTATACAGTACAGAAATGCTTGAAAGTGACTCATCTGACTTCGAAACTGGACGATTGAATTATGTCTCGCTTTCCAGAATAACAATATTTTTTCAAAATATACACTTTTCAACTTGAATAAAATTCCTATGGCTGGGATTTGAACAATTCCGAAACATCGGATGTTCGCCATCGAGAATGACAGTGAAATGTTACCTTTTTCATATACTATATTGTGTAGTTATCCTGTGAATGATATCTGATTCAATTATATAATCAATGGTTGGAGTACAAACTGGATGGAAAAAGTGATTTTGTATAATTCAATGCATAGAAGTAGCGTTATTCAAAGTTTATATGAACGTAGTTGTTTCGACGGGATTTTTCTTCTAGTTCGTTTCTGAAAGTTACTTCTTTGCTCGATATACACATCGTCAGTGAAGAGTTTTGTTTTTACAGATTCAATTGCCTTTTTTCTTTGTATTGAATATCTATACATTTGTTTGTTTCTTTGTCATGTTTGAAAAATTAACAATTTTGGAGATACAAGTATTTGAAATTAAAATAACGATGTTTCTTTCATAATCACTTGTTCAATTAATGAAAACAAAGTAAGTTTTCTGTAAACAAGAAATGTAAAACAGATCTTTCGAATGCAGCCATCTGAAACAGCTACGAGACTCTCCGATAACGAGCTGTCTTCACGAAGTTTCCATCTCTTCCCACAAACCAAGCTATTCATCGAAATATAGTTTTTTCTACGAATGTTTGGATTCTTATTTCACCTGCTCAGGTGTAGATATTCGGTATTGTCCATTTAGATAACTTTATATGATGTAGAAAAGGCAAACGTTTTCCCTGATGAATTACTGTTGGAATTCAAAATGATTTTCACAAAGAAAAATTAGCTGAGAATTTATACAGATACTTATCTCAACGTTTCGATAGCTGAATCTGCTTCCGTCTTCAGAAATGACAGTTTTCTTGGTTAGCTTCATTTTTAAATGTATTTGACCGATGCCAAGTGTTTTTCAAAGTGTGTTGATTTACTTTAATATTAGTCTGTTGCAGTTTCGTCATTTTTTCAAGAACAATACACAAGCCCTTCAGAAAATGTTTTAATGCGCTCTAACAGCGGTGCTTGTGCGAAAGTAGCGATTCACGTTGGATTTGAATCGATTGAGATCAAATTCATTTGGGAGAACGTTCTCTGGAAGTTCATTCCACATAATCCTAATGAAAGAGTTTTTGAACAGTGAAGTTTGAGGTGTACTGAGTTGAACCTCAAAATGATGAAGAGCCACAGTCCGTCATGTATTTCTGATATGTACCGCTCTTGGTGAAATCAAATGTGACAAATCACTTGAACACCTCCAGTGAAAGTATTTATGAAAGAAAGACAAATCTCTAACTTGTCTTCGATGTTCCAGAATATCAAGGTCTCAAATGGTGTTCACGTCAGGGTCAGGCTCTTTTCTGGATGGAATCCAGCGGCTTCAGCTATGCTTAGGGACGGAGTTCCATACGCATGAACGATACTCCACAGAAAGTCTGATCTAACCCCCAACGAACTTATCGAAGCAGAAAACGAAATTGTCTATCGTGACATTATTTTATCCGGTTCGGAGATATTTATCATTTTGGAGAAAATCGTTGCCTGGGTTTTGTGGCATTGAATCCAACCCTGTTACTTCCACCCCAATTCTATGCGACCTCTAGATCCTCATTAAGATATGCAACCTCCTGCTGGATTCTTGTTTTTTTCCAAGTCGTTGAAATACAATAATAAGAGGGTTGGAGACAATATGGTTCCCTGGGGAATACCAGCATTGATGGTTAAAGTATTCGAAAGATATTAATCGACGGCCACTTGCACGAAAAGATGTTTTCAGTAAACTGGAGAGCCATATACCAAAATGATCCAAGTTATAGTATTGAAGTTTGGTCATCAAATTATGATGCCACACATGGTCAAAGGATTAAAAAATATCAAGTGCAACAGTTCTTGACTCCTCATGTTTCTGCTAAAGAAATGTTTTGGTTTTCTACATATCCATCTTTATACAAAAAATAAAGGAAATTCCGAAGTATAAAATAACTACTTTCATAGGATCCTTGAATTGTACATGAATTTTTCCCTCTATTTATTTTGTACTCCAAATATTCGTTATGGAACTGAATCAGATTTCATTCATAGGAATGCTTGACAGTTATAATATATTGTCACTAGTTCAATGAAATGAATAAAAAGACTTTTTTCTAATTTCCACTATTTATTATTACACGCTTCAAATTAGCTTCACCTGTATGTATGTTTGCATGTTAGTTTGTTTGTAACTCTTCTTTTCATTTAATATCGGGATCTATATTTGACTAAATTATACGGAGGCACAGCAAAGACACGAATCGCACTCATCCTCGGATACAATGCAACTGTGTTCCAGGCAAAAGCAGCGGCCATAGAACACTATATAGGAGAAATGAACCGTCAAAAGTTCACAAATGAAACCATTGCCATTTTCTGGTGGGAAGCAGTCTGAGCGCACTAAAGGAGCCAAAATAGGATCACTCTAGCTTGGGTACCCGGGCATGAGGGTCATAAACGAAATGAGAAGGCCGAAGTTCTAGCCACTGAAGACGCATCCAAGGCTATGCTTGGCCCAGAACCTTTATGCGGGGTAGCGAAGGCATGTATAAAGATATCCATAACTTCATGGATGCAAGCCGAATCGATAGATTGGTGAAATAAGCCCACAGGAATTAGGCAGGCCGAAAGAGTTCATGAGGAAGTCATCGCCCTGATTCACGGAAGACTTGCTGAATCACCACCGTAAGGTTGCTAGGGTCGTGGTGGGTCTTCTAACGGGGCATAGCCGCGTCAGAAAACATATGAGCAACATGGGCCTGATAGAAGGTTCTGTCAAGAATAGAAAGAAACCTCACTGCATGTGCTCTGTGAATGCGAAGCGATAACAAGGATGGGACACCCTTGGTGTCTTCCCTGCATCTTGCGGATAAGAGAAACCAGAAGCTTCCAGCTGTATGAAGGGGTCAGTGGCAAGGCTGTGGAGTCTCATCAAAGATATCGACAGACAATGAGCTCTAACAGCCAAAAATCATCACGATAGATCTGAAAAGGTAAAAGTTAATCAGGCAATGGACTAGCTCCCCGACAATCTAATCTAATCTAATTCGAGGCGTACAAACACTTTGAATAAATTGCTGATTTTTTTAAATTTCATGGAAACTGTTCATATTTTGATTATCCTAAATTTTTCCAATGTACGACGTTGCAGAATTTATATTTTTTAAATATTTATTGAAGCCACAAACTGAATAATTTCAAGGAGTATATTAGTGTTATAATTTACTTTTCGATTGAATTTTAGTTGGTCCTAAACATTTGTCAACGTACTATTCTCAAAAGCCTATCTACGTATTATATGTGCAATGTGCTTTCATTTCAATATTGTAGGCGTAATCCTGTACCATTTACTGTTCATTCAAATCATAATGGGTTGTTGAGTGGAATTTGACGAGTTCATGAACCAACGCATTGAGCAATTTTACAGTTATTACGTTGTTATTCGAAAGCCAATGTCAGAATCTATTCATAGTTCATGATGAGTGAAATTGAAAGTATAATGATAGAAATAATCACGCAATAAATTAATCAAATTGGCGGGTTGGTGTTACTGCCTACTCTTCTACGATATTAGGATTCTCTGCACGAATTCCAAAGACCAAATATATACGATATAATTGAATTTATGCCTAGGTCGAAAGTCTAGCTGGAACAATGTGATGGTTCTACATTATTTATTCAGTCCTTGCAATTTCGGAGTTTCAAAATTTATATAATAATGAAGAAGTAGAAAGGGAAAAATGTTTTTGCCACCAAACTAATTCCTTCTCAAAATACCTAATTTTCTTTCATGCAAACTGGTCCAGAACAAGCAATTTTGCCAATCATCAAAAAGGCAATATTTGTCCCGACCCGCCTTTCATCAATCAAGGTGGCGTCCTCAGGACATGAAAAAGACTTTGTTTCGTATGTAATATATGTTCCAATTATATTTTCAGAAAAATATTGGTCTTCCTTATCAACGATGGGTATCTCCATAACTTTGTTTTTTGCTTAGACACTATATTTTGTGTTTTGTGTCAGTTGTGATATGGACTCTATTTCTACAAACAGATATTTGTGATAGTTACAAATTGAATCAATAGAGATCATGTTGAAGATCCTCTCTCAAACAAAACAATACCGCAAAACTATTATTGATGAAATTAACATTATTGTGAGAAGGTGAATAGGCAGGTTTCTGTTAATTGGAACTACCTGTGTTTGTTTTAATTCACGAGCTATGGCAAGGTCATTATTTTACCTGCATAACTGAGCGTAGGTATTTTATGTAATTTCATTGCCTTCCATGCATGAAGATGACCTAATGAATAATAATTTATAAAATCACATTTTGCCTTTTTTATACTTAGTTAGAAAGTGCAGTGAATGCTGAAACGTTGTTATACACGACGTCGTTTTCATATTGCGTTTGGGTACTTTTTGCTTTGAGTAGCTTCTTCGTGTATCTCGTTTAGGTTTATTTCATTTCGAGAACAGAAAGAAACCTGTTCAAAAAGGATATTCAAAGTTATATTTTTCAATATAATGGAACCAAAATCAAGGCAATGATGTTAAAATCTGCTCAAAAGGTGAAACTTGTACGAGCTAAGGACTAATGAGGTCTTACCTTTTAACGTGTGATTCCAAACACTATTTAAATGATATCAAATTTATGCCGATTTTGGGACTCTCATCGAATTTATTTCAACAATTGAAGATTCATATTGTATTTTTCAGAGGATTGATTGGCGAAAATTCATATAGAATTTAAATGAATATCTACTCGTTTTTATTGTGAAAATTGCTGAGAGCCTGAGATTCTGGTTATCTTCTATGAGCTTCTGGGAATTTTGGATATTATTTATTCGTAATGTATCTCGATTACTCTCTCAGAATATTCCAAAAGCTATTTTTCTGTTTAAAATCTGTTTAAAAATATGTTCTTTCGTTAATGAGCAAAAAATAAATCAAGCGGAAAAGAACATTAATGTATTTATTCATGAATAAACTTATATTATTATTTATCCCATTCTTACTTCAAGAATTACAATTATTTTGTGCAAAGGCCCTTGCTGTTAAAAGATATCTTATTACATACCAGCTTTTTAGGTTCTTTCACTTTTTGTTGTATAACAATCGATGGGTCTCATCATCCTGCCTATCAACGGTACCTCAATATATGCTTCCGTTATTTCAACCTGAGTTGAATTACCATATTAGACACCCTACTTTTAATCTGTATGAATAATGACAGGAAGTAGTGGAAAATGGCAAATATAATTTATTTTATTTCGAAAACTACACCTCACGGTTTGATCTCCACAAACTTTATTTGAACAATATATCACAGCATGTTTCGTTTTC
>WOGP01009411.1:0-10755 GCA_015342065.1 Leptinotarsa undecemlineata | reverse complement strand
AATATTTGCTCGACTTCATCAACGATTACGAGAATATGGTTCATTCGACAAAAGAACGCAGGATTGTGGTCGCCATCGAGAAGTACGAACACCACAGTTTGAGGAAGCAGTACTTAATTTGATTGAAGAACAACCTACTACCAGTACCAGAAAGATTGCTTTCCAGCTAAATGTTGATAATATGACGGTATTTCGAATTTTAAAGGATTTCTTATACCCTTACCATCTGCAACGAGTACAGGCACTGTTACCGCGAGACTTTCCGAAACGTCTTGAGTTTTGCAATTGGATACTGGAAATGATTAGAAGAAATTGTGACTTTCTGAATACGATAGAATTCACAGACGAATGTGTCTTTTCTCGGGACAAGATTATTAATTTTCATAATTACCACATATGGGCTGATGAAAACTCTCACGCTATTGTTGAAACTAACCATCAAGAACAGTTTTCTCTAAACGTGTGGCTCGGAGTTATTAGGAATGATTTAATTGGTGAGGCATACGTTCAATTTTTAAGAGAAGTAAATCCAGTACTGCTGGAGGAAGTTCCTTTGGGCATCAGAAGGGATATGTGTTTCATTCATGATGAAGCTCCCGCCCATTTCAATCAAGTAGCACGTCAGCATTTAACTGAAACATAGGCAAACCAGTGGATAGTTCCGGGAGGACTACAGAACTGGCCTGTTGGATCCCCAGATCTCAATCCTCTCGATTTCTCTATTTGGGGCCATTTACAGCATTTGGTTTATCGTACTCCTGTTCGCTATGTAGAGAACTTAAGAAACCGCATCATCGATGCGTGCAAGGTAAGCAGAGAGAATCCAGAAATATTTGAGGGAACACGTGGCTCAATGCGCCGAAGTCTAGTCGCATGCGTAATGCCTGAAATTAGACATATTGAACATTTACTATGATTTCTACATGTTGTGGGTTTTGTTATTAATAAATGACTTTTGTTTATTACCCTTTAATCATTTAATGCAGGTACTAACTATAAAAAAATAACCGTAAATCCACTTCGCATTTATGACGATATATCTCCGTAGTTGTTCGTAAAATAATTTTTTGCTGCGAACTGGTTTATTTTGGGCAAAAAACCCAAGAGACATTTTTTGTTTAGAATGAAACAGGCCATCGGAAATAAATTTCAAATGATAAACAAATAATAAGACAAAAAGTTACATTGGAAATACATTTTAGGGATTGATTTTTCCACCCCTTACAACCATGGGGCAAGCCAAATAAATTACTGACTAAGTTTCTTTTTGGTAGTACAAAACGTCAGGTTAATTTCAATATTGTAACTGTTTCAGTGCCTGTGAAAAAAATTGTTATACAGATTTTATATACCCCCTTTAAGGGGCTGTATCTTAACAAGAGATGCTCCAATATAGTTTCTTTATATGAAAGATCCTATCTTTTTTTCGATGAGGAATCACCTCCTTGAATGTTTTACACTTATACGGTTACACCCCGTATACATATAGATTACATACAATAGAAATTATGAAATATTTATATCTATGTCCTGTCCTGGTAATTTATTGAATAAATCAAATATAATCCGTGCCGGGAATTGCACGTCAAAAGGCAAGGCCTCGTTAACCCTTATCTCGTATAGGTTTCGACTTTTAAAAGTTGTCGATCACAAGGGGGCTACATAAACAGAAGATGATATCTAAAAAATTGACAAAACCATTTCTAGGATAAGAAAATGCAAATCAAATGACACAAGAAAGAACTCGCCTAATCAATCCCAACTAAAAAAAAATTAAATAGCAAACCCCTACTTGTGATACATCATTGAAAATCCTATGAAAAATGCTATCAAATGATATAAATAATATTTGTACAGGGTGCGTCAATAATTATGGAATCTTACCATGAAAACAAGATATTGTATAAATAATGATTGTTCAGGACGTTGTGAATGAAGTAGATAAAAATTTAATTACCTTTATTGCAACATAAATCTTGAACTGTGAATATATGTTTTTAGGTTTTTCTTAAGTCCATGTACATGTTTATTTGAAATTTGACTCCAACAAGAACGAGGCGATGATGATCCAGACCGACGAACTTAGTTTTGTGAACCCCTGACTGAAAAAATGACTCTGGATCATTGACACATACTTGTGATGCTGAATGTTATCAATTCAGAGCGATCCATACTCAATATTCAATTGAAAAAATTCAATTCAAGCAATTCAAGTAGCGTTATTTATCTGGATATGCTTGAAAACTGGTTGGTTACAAATGGATTGGAAGAAGAGGTCCTATTGAGTAGCCATCGAGGTCGCCAGATTCAACGCCACACGATTTTTTATGAGGTTATCTCGAATCAGTTGTTTGTAAAACTCAACCTGACTCGCTTGGGGAATTATGGAAAATGATTACTCCAGCATTTCGCATTGTTACCAGAACAACATTGGCCAAAGTTCGTGTAGAATTTGAAAATAGGCGGCATAATTGTTTACAAAGCAACAGAACTCACTTTGAACATTTACCTTATCGACATTTTCAATAAATTTGTAGTTTGAACAAAACTTCATTGAATTTTGCTTTTATGGTAAGGTTTCACAATTATTCATTCTTTTCTAAACGACTATGTCCATCTGTTTTTCCACTTGATGCACGGATTTGCAAAAAAAGGGCTGACACACAGACACTCCACAGAAAATGATCAGAGTAATTGTTATCTGGGAACCTAGGTGGCTATTCCTGTTATCTTCTACAATTCATTCAACGATTTTTGTAATTTTGACTCTGGTTTTACTCAAAAAATACTCATTTCCGGAAAGGTTACCACAGAACACAAGAATACACGTTGTTTTATATATTTGTGTATCGTAAGCATTAAAATGAATGTCACAACATGAAACCTACGAATATATTAGTTCTCCCCGAAACTAGTTTCAAATATGAAACACCGGCAACGCCGCAAGCTTCGTTTTCTCTCCGCGTCCTCCCGAATTTCCACGCTCCTCTCACTTCCCTCATCTAATCGTTTGTATCTCGGTCACGCGCAGTTGCCAGCTCTGCGAGATTTTTTATCAACTTCTGGTGCAGATTTCAACATCTGGGTTATTATAGTTAGGGGGCAGAACAACGGAGTTCGGGGTATGATATATTCGCGGTGAACATCCCTCACCAGGAGGGGAGGAGCTTGAGCTATAGCTTGCAGGAGGGCACATTGCCAAAATTGTGCGATGCAGTGGATTCGGTCAATTGTTAGGTGTGTAGAGATGGTACCAGCATGAAATCCTGAATCCGGATAATTGGTATAGCCCGACAAGTTAGCCTTGAGAGGATTTAACAAAGCCCCAGTCGCAGGGGCGCACATACGGGTATTTGTCACGGAAATCTGGACATCTTGTTGAAACTGTAGGGTTTTTCCTACAACTTCTTACTTTAGAAACATTTTATTTCGTTAGTGATTTTTATTTTTCTATAATAAACTCTTAGGAAATTAACAGTTCATCATAACTCTTTTATCGAGCAGTCGTACAAAATATCCATCTGCTTTGGATATTTTGTACGACGAGTAGGTACTCATTGTTAACACTTTTATAGGTTAAGATAAGGGCCCAAGTCGTTGATCCTTTTTGACTATACATATTTATGACTTGACCATTTGTCAGTGAGAAAGTTACTTCTAACATATTTTACAGCCGAGGCATTCTGTTCAGGGATTTCGGCCGGGAACTAATCCTAATTCTGATTCTCCTCGTCATAATCATCCTACTGTGAGGACTATTCGCAATGTGGTGGATGAATTTAAGTCCAGCAGTTCAGTAAATAATAGATCAACACCCATTTGTTGCTGAAACGCAATATGTGCCGAAAACATCACCGATGTCTGTGAGAGTGTGCAAGAGAATCCAAGGCAGTCGATTTTTCGGCCCTCACAAGAACTCGGCCTTTCGCAGACCACAACTTGGCGAATTTTGCGTGGTGACTTGAGCCTGCACCCGTACAAAATTCAACTGTCCCAGGAGGAGGCATGCGAGTAGGTGACGTAGCTAAGTTACAATGAAAGGAAGGTGGAGTGCTTGTACATACCAACTAGGAATGGGACCCCGGTCCCAGAAGTGAATAGGAATAGTATGGGATTGAGAACGAGCGTTAGATACCTCGGAATTGTGGTGGACTACCACAAGGAAGTGAGGAAAAAGCTGAGTGAGCTAGCAGGAAAATGAGAAGGTGGACCGGGAGAAACATTGGATTAAAGAAAGAATGTGTGAGAGTGATATATAAAAGGGTAGCCAAACCTGCGGCTCTGTATGGAGTACAGGTGTGGGGGAATAGAATGCATGATAGCAGGGTGAGGAGACAGCTGAGTGGAGAGCAGAGACCTTTCCTGTTGGCCATCAACTGAAATGGCGCCATTGCAGATAGAAGGATGGGGCAGGTATCAAGAATGGAGAGAGAATGGAAGGAAGACTAAGTAGGATATTCCCCTGGTTGCAAGAAGAGTTGCTGGAAAAGAGGGAGGACGAAGGAGTAATCGAGGTATATGTAGATGCCAGAGCGAGGACAGAGGACGAAAGAATGGGGATAGGCTGGGCGTATAAAAGAAGAGAGGATGAATGGATCACAGGAAATGAGAGGGTCACCAGACAAAGCAGAGTTGATTGCGATTGAGCGAGTGATAAGCACGTGGAACATGGATGAGAGCGTGAAAGTAATCTTTGCTATGGCTGTAGAAAGAGAAAGCAGGAAAAGTGGGGAGTAAAAGGATAGCGATGATTCACGTGGAAGAGGGAGCACGATCGTAACAATATAGGGAACACGAAGGCTTATGAGGAAGCAAGCAAGGGCATGAGTAAAGCAGATATTACATGGGACGTAAGAAAGACACATAGCAAAACGGATGAGAGAAAAAGAATAAAAGTGAATATTAGGACAGAATGGCAAAGGGAATGGGAGAGAGACACGACTGGGCGGCTTTTCTACAGGTTCTGCAGAACAGTCGGGTATGAGTCATTGGATCTGTTGCGGAAGGCTGTCCAGCTGCTTACTGGGCATGGAAACTTCCCGGGATACCTGGCAAGATTTAACCTGTGCGGACTGAAATTATGCTGAGAGATGTAACTGGGAAAGAGGATGAATGGATACGTTTTGTGAATGATTGGGCGGACAATGTGGTGAGGGAAGAAAGGGATGGATAAATGTAGCGCTGCACACAAACAAACTGATTATGAGGAGGGGTATGGACTCTCCAATCATGGCCGGGAGCGGTACTGCTTGATTGTACGGCCAAGGATGTGTTAATTATTATGTACAACTGGGATAAATGGGTTGGGTCGAATAAAAATTTAATGTTTGTTATATTTTTTGCTACTTACTATGTATTTTTATTTTTGAAGGAGTCAGAATTGTTTCAGTTTTCAATTTATGTACTATGGAGTAAGGAAGTATTCATTAATTTTTGGGAAATAAAGGAAAAAAATGGTATTCTACACTGCTCCGTATGGACGGCGCCTTGCGCCAGTGGTAAAGGAAGGGGGTGAATTCGGAGGAGTAGGGGTTCCCTTGACAGTGGTGGCGCTAGATAGAGGGAAGATGCCTGATGTAAGGCCTACTGGCTAGGGCATTGAAAGGCAATGGCGTTATTCATGTCCCAGGAACAGAAGGTTAAACGACCATAGACAAAGCTGAATAAGCTCTGGAGCAGTTGGCAACTGACCCTAATTTTCATCGAAAAATCATCTTCAGCGATGAGGCCCATTTCTGGATGAATAGGTACGTGAACAAACAAAATAGTCCAATTTGGAAAGAAAGCGTCCAATGCATTCCGAAAAAGTTACTGTTTGATGTGGATTTTGGACTGACGGTATCATCGGTCCATATTTTTTTCAATGTCAACGATGAGCACTATAGGTCGATGATTACCAACTTCTTTTGGCCTGAATTGGATGATTTGGACACAGTGGTTTTAACAAAACAGTGCTACATGTCATACAGCTCATACTATCTTTGATATTCTGCACGAGCGATTTGGGAACACGGTCATCTCACGTGGAGGTAATGTAAACTAGCCACCGAGATCATGCGACTTGACTCCGCTCGACTTCTTCTTGTGGACTTTTCTCAAGTTGAAGGTTTATGCGAATAAGCCACAAACCAGAGCGGTCCTCAAATCCAACATAACCCATGCCATTGGTCAAATTCAGCCAGAGTAATGAAAAATTGGACGTTTTAGATGCGTTCCACCTCGAGAAGCCGTGGCGGACATTTAGAGGATGTTTCACACGATGTTTCATGTTTTTTTAATTTGAATATTGGAAGCGCTTAATTAAATACCCTTTAGGTAGTTGAGAGTTGGCCACATTGTGTTACTTAGTAGAGTTGGCCACACTGATATGGAGATCTGTCAAGCTACTTGTCAATAAACACAGAGACAATAGACATGCAATAACACACATGTAATATAGAAAAATAATTAATTCGTTACTTTAGGACCTCACTGTATGAAGTGGCCTACATGTCGTCAATGAAATAGGTACTTTCAAACATAATAAATCAATTACTATTCTTCAACTACTAGCTTCTTTCATAGTTTCAGTCACCCTGTATACTAAGTTTCCTACGAAATTTATTCTTTGACCTCAAACGGTTTATTTTTCTTGTTTGTTTTATCGGAAACGCGTTACGCGTTGGCAAATAGAATACAGTATCTTTGTGCGTGACACAATGTTGCCAAGTTTCGAAGCGAGGTCAACGTGTTTGTGATTTGTAATCGAACATAAACTGAAAGTACAAAGATGTTCAAGGGATTTATTTATTGTTTTAAATCCTAATAATTGCTCCAAGAAACACACATCGCTATAGCAAGGAAGTCCGGGTTGAATAGCGTCTGGTTCGACGTTTCGGCTTCGACTTTGAAGCTATTTTCAAGAAGCTCTGACTACACTGTAGGCTGCCTTCTCTCAGGTCTCATCGATTGTCTATGCAATGGTCTCGATCTGCCTTCTCCCAAGCGTCGACTACCGCTTGGGAGGTTAGGCAGCGCTTGAGAGGTTAGACAACGCTTGGGACGTCAGACAACGCTTGAGACGTCAGATAAAGCTTGGGAGATTAGACAAATCTTGGAAGGTTATACAACGCTTGGGAGGTTAGGCAACGCTTGGGAGGTTAAGCAACGCTTGGGAGGTTAGGCAACGCTTCATTGCAGGAAACAACACAAAGGCACAGAGTTAACCGAAACTACGAAATTCGTGGTTTCGGTTAAGTCACCTTGGATGTGAGATTTTACTAAAGTCGCCACGAAGGCAGCTTTAGCTACCTGCGTGACAAATTTGAGTCCACTAGTTCCGTAAACGATTGATCAACACCCATACGTCGATGAAACGCAAGATCTGCCCAAAACGTCGCTGCTGTCTGTGAGGGTGTGCAGGGGAATCTGAGGCAGTCGATTTCGCATCGCTCACAATAACTCGGCCTTTCGTAGACCACAACTTGGTGGTCTGGTGGAACTGAAGGCAAACGACCGTAGACAACGACGTGGACCAGTTTGAAATAGTTTATAAATGCAAATTTCTTAGATTCGACCACAGAATTATCAATATTGAATGTTTTTTTGGGAAATTTGGTATACCACCATTTGAGAGGGTACCCAGTCCAATGGTGATTTTAAAATTTCCCCCAAAAAATCGCTAGTGCAATTTTTTGTATATTAACCTATAAAAATATTCGCAGCAGGCCTTGAAAGAAAATGATATTTGGTGCCAACGTACAGTTTTTTGAACTCTTCGAGTCGGAGAAAAGATGCAGATTTTAGGGAGGAGTCGCGCTTTCAAGTGGGGCGCACTGTATATTGAAATTAACTTATTAATCAAGCCAATTATTTGTGTTTGCTGTTTGTGAAAATATAGTGTTCTGTGTTGTTAGGAACTGGTACATATTTATATTTTGTTTATATTTTATATCAAACGGCTCCACTCACCATGTTCTCTCTGTATCTGTAGAGTTGGGAGGGTGAGTGTAGGCCCACATCACTTAGGCTACTTAGGCCACTTTGTTCGCTTTTTAATCTATTGTTGACAAATTAATTTACAGGTAGTGGTTCTACTAGTTAATTACCGAAAAATCAACTGACCCTCCACTACATTTGATAGCACGTTTATTAACTATCTGGGCGACTAGGGGCCACAGGCCCCTATTGCCGTTCCAATTGGGAATGGATAGACTATACTCGATGAAAATCACTGAGTCTTGGTTTATCTTCCTCCTGCCCGGAACTGATGATGTCCAAAAGGCTGACACAGTGACTACCGGTGACTCTTGAATTGAAATCAAATCTGCGTGTCAACACCTCACGGAATGCTTCCTGCCAGTCACAATCGAATAGGTACAGAACAATGTGTCACTGTTTGCATATTCACTTTGCACAGTTATCGTCCTTTTGGTTCAATCGGCCGTCCTCAAAAGCCGGAGCTATTATTATCAACTCGGCAGCAGATCGAGGTCAGTAGGTCAATCGATGCTACAGGCGTCCCGGCGTTTGCCATGGGCCCACCTCGACGCCGAATGGACCGACCTATCGATTCCTGCTTTCATGCAGTACCAGTGGAGGCTTTATGATATCGAATTATTTGACATATGGTTGTTTTCGTTAGAAATCTGAAAATATATCAAAATATCACTGAACAATTACGTTCACGCAAAGAAGATCCCAAAAATCATTTATGAATAATGTAATGATAGTCACCTTGATGACGTTTGTTATGAGATATCATATTTATGTTTTTTTTTCATGACTGAAATATTTGGTAGAAACCTGAACGTCATAAGTATATCTCATATTAGATTATTTAGGCACCTAGATGCCTATGAGAGAAACATGATGGGCGACTGGGCGATTTTTCTAGTCTTACATATTATAAGTGTGCTAAGTATTCCTTATATCTTATTTCAATGGATCTTTTAGTCTGTCCATAATAGTTTGGATCACAGTCGTTACATTCAATTCCGTGAATTCCAGACTTTTCCGATTTCATGACTCTGTTCTTTGGATTTCCTAAAACGTCTTGCAGCCAAGTCATGGACCTGTACGTTAAGGAGGTTGCGTTGATGGTCATGTTGCAACTGGACAATTGACGCTGAGCCGATGGCGAGAAGCGCTTACTGCGCAACCTTTACTGCAGGTAATCAGTGATGCAATTGAACCCAAAATGCAAATAAAACAGAACACGGAGTCAAATGCAAATGCAAATGCAATCCGCATATATACAGACGGCTCAAAAACCAAAGAAGGCTCAGGATGTGGAGTGTACTCCAGATCACTAAGCCTAACGATTAAGTGGGGAATGGAAAAAAATACCAGCGTGGTTCTGCGTGGTTCAAACAGAACTGGCTGTTATCGCAATCGCCACAAAAGAAATATCCAGGAAAGGAATATCTGGCAAAAACATAACAATCTGCACTGGCAGCAGACAATCCCTATTAGCCTTGAACAGACAACATGTTAACTGAGGGCTAGTACTAGAGTGCCACCGAGATTTAGCCAAAACCTCGGTAGATAATAACCTTATCCTGAGGTGTCTTAAAAGGCACGACAGGAGTAAAGGAAATTGCACTGCCGATTGCGGCTGGACTAAGAATTTTAGGACCCAGTGGCACTTACGGCCTGCGGATCTAGCCAAATGTTACACCCATGCTCAATCCCTAAAGTGACGGAATGGAATCAAAGGATGCAATTTTTCAGGATCACCCTGGGCGACCCAAAGGAAGCTGGCGCTGAGGAAATATCTGGCGATGACCAGGAAAAATCTACGGTTAACAGTTGGATTTTTGAATGGCCATTGTCAATTAAGGAAACACCTTCATAATATGGGGCTTGTGGACACACCTCCCTGCAGGATGTGTGAATAGGAAGATGGACGATAACCTAGGAGGACAACTATTCAGGAGGATGTACAATGGGTTACCTACGTACTCTACAGATACAGAACATATAAGGAACACTTAGCACACCTAGAATATGGAAGACCAGAAAAATCAGCAGTCGCCCATCATATTTTGCAAGAAAACCATTTCATAGAGTTTACTTCATTAAGATTAGTTTGCCAAGCTAAAAACAACAGGCATCTAGATGCCTATGAGAGTTCAGGAATATGTCAATATAATAATATTATTAATGGTGGCTCAATATAGTTTACTATATAGCTTGTTGAAGTAATATTTTTAGTTATCAGATTTACCTGACTAGTAGATAAGGCAACATTGTGAAATATTTTAAAGACAATTAAGACGTATTTGAAATTTTGACCGAATTAATCATTATTGGACATCATCACAATCTTCAGTCGTTGCACGCTCCAAAATGGAACACTTCAACAGTGAGAAGTCGTAGATCTTTCTTGGAAGACACACAGCTTTAGCTGTGCCCAACAATCGCATTGGGGTCAAAAAGAGAGTGAGGACACGTGCCGAATCTTCGCCAGAAACCCCCGACACGACGCCACCCTGTTGGAGCCCTCCGCGGTCCGGAATCGTGGAATTTCCAGAGCCGGCTTAGCCGATAATCCGGTGTAAGTGGTGGCCCTGATGAAAAATATTGTCAAATGAGATAGCAAAGCATGTGGGAACAAGATCGACTTCAACTTCAAAAATACCAATGGAGCATACTAATCAATTTGATAGTGATATTGTCTATATGAATACTCAAAGATGATAACCTTTGATATTGGGAGGTTTGAAAATTTGGCTTTTTTTTGGTACCTTGGGAGCTGTCTGACTTGTCCATTTA
>WOGP01009410.1:0-10756 GCA_015342065.1 Leptinotarsa undecemlineata | reverse complement strand
CACCATTCTTCTACCTATCGTCCGTCCGTTTGCTGGTGCTGTTGGTGAAAACTTCCACCTAATGCACGATAATGCTCGTCCACATGTCGCGCGTCTAGTGACTGACTGGCTCACCAACGAAGGAGTTGATGTATTGCCATGGCCAGCACAACCACCGGATCTGAATCCCATCGAGCATGTGTGGGACATGCTTCAACGAAGAATTACTCCGCATATGGGGAGTAATTCAACGTTTCAATTGAGAGAGCTTTTAATCGCTGAATGGGCAAATGAACCTCAACAAGACATTGATAATCTCATTTTGTCGATGCACGATAGATGTAGGACCGTAATAAACCAGCGTGGAGGCCATACTTTGTACTGATACTTTTTTTTTTGTATTATGATTTTTTTTCGGGATGCCAAAGAAGAGTCATATTTTTTTTAGTTTTGCTTATATGCGCACTCAGTATTTTTGATCATTTATTTAATTTTGTTGTAAGTTACATTCGTTTAATAATCACCCGTCAACTTTTTTCCCCAAAGCGATCTAAAAAAAAATTATTGCCATTTTTAAAAATATCCCTAGACTTTTCCGATGTGTGTACATTAGTATCGTCTCATATTCTACAAGTTTCTTTGTTCACAAATCCATTCATCCATAAAAGGACCAAATCGCTGAAGATGATTTTTCGATGAAAATCAGGGTCAGTCAACAACTGCCATTCAGCGAACACACGTCGGTGTCTATGGTCGGTTATCTTCAGTTCCTGTTCCAACAGTTTTCGGAATATCTTGCATTTCGTCGATTCGAATTCATCCACCACAATGCTGATAGTTGTCTCGGTAGAACGTTTATGACAACCGTGAAATGGGCGAAGCGCACGGTACGTTGCCAAAACAGAATACCCATTTTGATAAAACAATTTTATTATTTGCACATGTTGGTTTGGCCAAAAAAACTGAGTAAATGATAACTAATTTGACAGATGTAACTGCATCAACAAGATGGATGTTATCAATTGTCAAAGTTTGACTATCTTTTTTGAAAGACAATATTGCTACAAAAATGATTTGCGGCATAAACTATAAAATATATCCGATGAGAAATCATTCAGAATGTATGAAAAACAATAGATTGGCAGTATAGGATATCATTAGTGACCGACTGCCTGAAATACGATTACCATTAATGTCGTTACATGGACACAATAGCGAAGTTCATGATGTAGTCGTTCAATATGACTGAGAAGAAACTGCTCAACAAACAACTAATTCAGTTCAAAAAAGAAAGTCACTTAAATCTCAATAATTGCAGTGCTGACTTACCAAGAGACTCGCACAGAAAACATTTAAAATTTCGAAGAGAATTCTGTATAATTTAGCAAACTCAAAGTATACAACTTCCGTTGAAAAACCACGGAGCCAAGAGAAAAGTTAAGACTGGAGGGATCTGATTCATACACATTTTTTAAATGCAGCAAAAATGAGTATAACTAGTTGTATGATAGAAATTCGGCGATGGACCTTCAAAAATTTTTTTCAAATGTATACTTATCTATGAACAAAATTGTTTCGGATGTCCTCACCGTATTTTTATTGTCTAACTAGTTATACGTCGTTAAATACATGAAAATGAATTTCACATTATAAGTGATTAATTATAGTTATGAATAGTAACAATAGCCTAATTTCAAGATCAATATATGCTCTATGAAAGAGACCTGAGAGTCGATCACCGTATCTCTTGGGGTGAGCGGGATTGGAAGTCACATTTTTGGTATTTGCATTTCTAGTATCTTTTTTATAAATTATCAATTATATTGTTTTATCAATAGATAGTGTTTTTATACTTATTCACAGAAAAATTTTCTTTTTTTCTCCATCATCATTCATAGAGGAAATATAACAATTCTTATGGAAGAGAAAAAGTGTGACTTTCAACCCCGGGCCGGGAATGATTGTCACAGTATCTAGGGCAAGTAGTCACATATGTAATTTAGGAGAATAATTCAAACGAATTTTTTCATGTAGAGTGTATATACCTAATTGATTATATCCAGAAAAGGAAAAAAAGTGTGGCATTTGTAGGAATAAACCATATTTGCTCCAAATAAATAACATCATCTTGGTAACTGAAATACCAAAAATATTCATCAGGCCACAATGCTTGCAAACTAAAAATACCCATCCTAGCGAAATTATATTTAGTCAGTCTAAAATTCAGTGAATATTCGGAATCACAATTATGGTAAATGTAATCTGGTAGCCTGGTAAGGCAAATGTAACCTGATAAATGTAACGCTGTTTTTCGAATATCCTTGGTAGACGAACCGAAATGAATATTTTGAGCCATAAGGAGGTATCTTTCTAATTCTCTCTTCTATTTGTCGGTGAAGATTTGTCTAAACCTTTGACAACCGATTTTTGTTGATGGTTTTGATAACACCATGATAAGAGGTAAACAGCACTTACCTCTTCGACAGTGAATTTTTTACAAATACGTGTCAGAGTGCTATAATAATTAATTTCAAAATCATTTCATTTGCAGCACGCAGTATCAGTGCGTGTAATACTAGTCGATCCGACTTTTTATGCGATGCCATGACATTTCTATGACTTTATCTAAAACAAACAAAATTGTATGTAGCAGTAGCTCAAAATATCAACAAAAAATGCAGCACACATATATGGTGTTGGTTGTCACATGTGACTACCAGCCCCAAAACACATTTCAAAATGTAACATCCTGAAATACTCTGAATCGATATTCATTCATAAAAAAGGATGGTGATATGTACGTATCTCCCTCACATAGTAAGAGAGTGTATTGAAATGACGTTAAGATGGGGATCCTCGCGATTCTTTGATTAAGTTCAATAAACTCTTTCGTTCGTTGAATTTTCCAATATGAAAGTTACAATTTAAAAGTTACACCCGTTTATCACATAACTAATCACATAGCTACTGTCGTGTTTTATGAAAAAGTTTTGAGTACAATGACATTGTCTTATGTATTTTGCTATATATTATTGTTCTCAGAATTACACTTACTTTCTGAAAAAAAATTCTGAGAATATTTGTGTAAATAATAATTGTGCATAACATTATTTTTTGTTGATGAACTATTATTAAATTAAGTTTGAAACGTTTCTTAACTGCAATTAGAAAAACAAATAATGATTTTCTAAGGAAAACATTTTCCTAATGAATTATTTGAAGTAGGTATAGAAATTAAAAAAAAAAACAAAATCAGCAACTAAAATACTTTTAATGATGAAAATTCATTTTCAAAAACACAACAAATTTCTTAACATCCAATTTCTCCATTTGTTTATGAACTATTTCTTAACAAATGACATAAAATATTGCAACTGAGATTAATTACTGTCATTTGAAAATCATAGAATCCAAATATTGGAGAAACACCTTCATTTCTCAGATATTGAGGAAGAGGAAAATTCTGGAGTTTAATCTTCCTGTTCAAGACGAACACTGTTAAAAATAACGGTTTCTGTTGGGATAGAATCTCCAGTAGTATTCATTACTACACTAAAGGTTTCAAACAGTGCATCACAAGAATATAAGAAGTGTACAGGACCAAAAAAGTATTCTTCATTAGTTTGAAGAGCATTCAGAATATAACTGAGGACTCTCTTCTGTAAGTCACAACTTCAAAGGAGGTCGTCAAATAGTTTGCCTTTAGGTACACTATCAACAATATTTGTACTGAACTGATATACTCGTATATCCATACAAAATTTGAGGTTTCGTTATCAATCAATAATACTTATATAATGTCACAAAATACGGCCTTCTGCTGATTATAATAACACACAACACTCAACTACTCTGATTTACGATTCAGAAATTCAACACAGGCACAAATTTCCAACCCCAACAGAAATCGATATTCTGCAAATAGTTATATTCATTGGGTTATTCGGTTTTCATACCTTCTTGCTGACAAATCGATAACTGATAGTTTCGAACAACCCATTCTCATTTGATATTCACCAACCACAGTTCCAACTCACTGCTGCGGGTATATATTTAATTTGTGAACTTCATGAATTTGCTGCAACGAAATAAACTGAAAATCTAACTTTGGCGAAGCAAACTAGGTTTAAGTGATTAAATTTGCATGAAATGGTCGTTTATCCAAAAGAGAATTTCACGGGGTTTATGCCCGTTTATAAATCAGTATTAATCTTATCGCAATATTTTCATCATAATCGTCCAATTTATTACCGTCTAACAAGAAATATAGTTGAATGAAAGGAATTCAGATGACGTGCTAAAAGGTATATTTTGAAAATATTCAGAGAGGTTTGGGTGTGATGAAGTTTATGTTCCGATATTTCGGAAATGTCGTAAATTCACTTTTCTTTCAGAAATTGAATATCCGTGAATATTGAATAAAGTTTATTCTTTGTTCAATAATATTCTCAATTTCCAACAATATTAGTTTCAATTTTATCACAGGTCCCTTGGTACATGAATCTCAGATCAAAAGTCGTTCCCTCATGCTGGAACAAACTGATGAATCTACACCATTCAGAACTATCATTATCAAGGAATCAGGAGAGCTAAAAAAATGTGGAGTGAAAAATAGAGATGATGTTAATGAAGAGAAGATTGAATTCAACCTCACTTTTCAGATTTTTATTTAAGAAAATGGTTGATTCACAAATACATCTTTGTGTTTATATATCAGCAAGGATCTGCCATGACATCAATAAATCTTTCTTCATGAATTCAATTTTCATAATAGCAACAAAAACAAGTCGAAGACGGGGAGGTTGAGGAGACCTGGGAGGACATTGATAAGGAATATGCGTTTCTATCTATTTATCATCGAACATCGCCACTATAAGTAGATACGTTCTATTACAGTTATGAGTAAGCCTCCATCCTACTGCACTACAAACTGTGCCTAATGAGGTTTGTTTCTTTCAGGAAATGCCAATCATGAAATTTATTAACATTGCAACATTCAAGAAATTAAAACACCCAATGAGTCTGGTTCCAATTATTCCTCATCAAAGATCATTACTCAGACATACCTAAAGGCATCTTGCTTCTTGACCAATAGTACCGTTATTATCGATTATACACTTCAGAATTTAAAAAAACAATTTCACTGGTAGAAATTATTCACATTTTTTAGTCTCCCCTTTATATAAGAGCTTCCGCTTTCACGACCGAAGTCATGATTTAAGAGTAGAATCCAGGCTAGTAGGCCATGGTCGCATAAAACTTAAAGTAGAAACGTTTCGTTTGTTACTATGACAGACATCATAAGTGGTATGACTATACCAGTAACTGATGAAGCTACCATGTAGCGAAAGGCGTTTTGAATAGAATTCATTGGGAAAATTATTTTACCTACTATTATTTTGTATCCGTGGTATGTACGTTGACTTCGAGAAAAATGGTTACATCTCGAAGTCTTAGCGACAACAGTCAATAATTCTCTTTACCTCCTTAGGTATGCTTCCAGTTCAGATCAATCAATAATATCAGAATTTCAATATATACTAACCATATATACTAATAAATGCATTAGGTCAAAATTCTATGGGTTACTCAGTATCGAAAATGAAGTTTTCTTGATCTTCGATATCATCGGTTGTTATTAAAATTTTGCAAAAAGGTTATATGGAACATATTTGTTAACGACAGGATCGAGCCCTCATAATTGCGGTAACGTAAGCTTATTATTTATTTTATGATAAGTGGATTGCCAATAATGTGCAGTACCTTTGGCCAGTACGTTATCCCGATCTGTTTCTTATGTGATATTATTTATAGGGACATATTGAAAATATTGCAATTGTACATATGTATATCCTTCAAAAATAAAGATAATATGATTAGAGAAGTTTTACAAGCATTCAACGCCCTAGATGCCGATGTTTATGGCTTCATCAGAATCAGAGCGGTATAGCTAAGTGCAGAGATGGGAAACACTGGGTTTACGAAAAACCGAAACAACTTAAACGAAAGGAGCCAACAACAGGAACCTACTGCCAATTTGTATGTGGAAGTTATCGAGTGTCTTGATACAAATCAAAGAGATAATTTTATCTGGCGTAGCATTCAAAACAAGACACGTGTTTCGTGCTTGTAATCACATGATCTATCAATCATGCTATGCACTTGGCTGCATCATACAGATGGTGAACCAAAAGCCCGAAACACGTAATGTATAAATACATTTGTTACTTCGACATATTCTGCGTGAAAAACTCAAAGGACCGTTAAAAGTTCGAAACTTTCAAAAAGAGTGACGATAATAAATCAGTTATTTGCCTCTGGACTTAGGCGATATTTTTATTGTTTATGATTTGTGAAATATCGAAGAAAACGGCCAAAAATAACATCTTGTGAGTTCTAGACGTCACCTCACTGACATACTCAGCTAGGTAAAAATCTAGGGGATCCATTGAAAACCTTTGCGTTACGAATCACGCTAGGCCATGAAACTGTGTCACATCTGGTCGTTAGGACTATTCCGAGCCGTTCCGCAAAATTCTGATTAGTTTTGCTCCGTGAATTTCTTATGAGAGTCTTTACTTGCATCTGTCTATAACGAATTACCGCTTTTATTTCCTTTCTTGCTTTCGAATTTTTAGTAGGATTCGTTCACGGTGTTCTAGCAAAATTTACCTTGAGAGGTATTAGTGACACACGTTAGCTTTTATGGTTGTTTTCAATCCAATAAAGTTTGTTGTTTCTTGCACTTGATGGTATAAGGAGAAGTTTATAAAGCTTATGAGATCTGAATCAAGTCGATGGATCTGAAAATAAAATTATATCAAGCAAAAAAAAAATTTGAAATGGAATAACAGTGAAATAAAATACACGTAGAAATAGAACAATTGAACAAAAAATAAAAATAAAAAATTTAGATATTCCAAGCCAAGTTACTTCACGACATTACGATTGTTAGTATCCACAGTCGTCTTCGGGTGATGACTGAACTAATTTTTCCGAGAGATGACTATTTATGAGTCATGCGAATACTCACACTAATCTCTGCTTTCATTTTTTCGCTTCACCGGTTTAGCGGTGGTACCAACTATAGATCACGAGGAAATTCAAAGAAGCTGCATGCATGTTGTCCAACAATATATTCAGCCTAGCTAGCGTAGAGAGACGCAACATATCGAAACCCATAATCAAGCAAAAAATGGACAACTTTCGCCAAACGGTCATCTCCAACTAAACCGGTGATGCGGAAAAAGGAAAGCGGAGATAAGTGGAAGTACTCGAATGACCCATAAATAATCATCTCTTGAAGGAATTAATCCAGTCGTCATCCGAAGGCGATTGTGAATACTAATAGTCGAAACGTTGTAAAGTAACTTGGCTTGGAATCTCTGAATATTCAAATTATTTTTTGTTCAATTGTTTTATTTTTACGTGTATTTTATTTCACTGTTATTCACTGTAATGAAGGGAACTATGGTGGCTTGAAACAACTCTATTATATGTTGCATCACAAAAACGTTATTTCTGGGCTATGGCTTCGATATGTGCCGTAATATGCTTAAAGAAATTGTCGATCTTTCAATACCGTACAAGCTAGATTTTGAAGTTGATGAAGAAGATAATTTAGTTTTGCAAGATGACTTTCGCATGATCTGTATTGAAATAAATAGAATAACTGAATGGCCTCTGAAGTTACTAGATCTATCTACCAATAACACTTCTTTGAAACCTTTTCAAGTTTTTTCCTGATTGATTTGGCCATAACTTGATTGCGAAAAACGAGTTTTCGATATTCGATTGGGATCTTCATTTTAGTTTGAAGAAGAATTTGAAAAATATTTTCCGTGTTACAGTTTTTATAAAGATAAAACAACCTTTTTTTAAACGGTACAGTTATTTCCAGTAATCGCCGATGGCGGTCCAGAAAACATCCTGGTTTTTAATTGAATGTCGAGATCAGTCCGCATTGAAAACTAAGAGAGCCCGTACACGAGCCACATTTTGCGGTCGGATGGACCACACAATTGCAGTCGCGTTCCAGCTAACTCAAGCCGCCCATGAGAAATACTGTACTACAACACAGGCGTTCACAAAAGTCAAAACGAGCATCTGTAGTCAACTTGCTGCTGATCTCCGCCGAGATGTCATCGCGTCATCCGCCGTACACTAACCACAAACTTGCAGTCGTACCCAACCGTGTACACCGTCGTGTACTTTTTCTCATATTTGCCTCACAGTGTTCAATTTTTTATTTAAAAATTCTCATTAATTGATCGAAAGTACTAATAGACATTCTGAAGTAATTAATTATTTTTGTCTTGCCGGAGTTTACCGGTTGTTGCTTGTATATTATTTCATAATAATTTCTGTGTTTTGAATAATAACATTGTTTTTTCAGCTAATCTTCAGAGATTCTTTCACGGATTTCAACTGATGAAATGCACCACGAAACATTGTCAACCACCTTCAAAAAAATTTAAAAATTTCCTTCCTGCTGTCGCGCAACCAGAAGTGGATGTATCCAAAACGATCCTACTTCCTTCGTCTTCTTCTCCTCGAAATAATTAGTGATACTTCTTATTCGAAATCCATATTGAAACTGGCACTAAACTATGACACCATAAAATATAGATGTCAGTTGCCTCAACTGCAATTGCGGTTTATATGAATGCAAGTCGACCACAAAAATGTGGTTGGGTCAACAACGAAGTGCAGTCAATGTGGCCACAATGTTGTGGTTGCCTCAACTGCAAATATGTGGTCTGTGTACGGCCGGGCTAACTTTCATTTGGTGTGGAATATTCCACAATTAAATAGTTGGCCCGCATTTTTTCAATAAATCTCTGGCAACTGGGCGTTACTGAAATCCTTTTTCTAATAATATTGGTTTTTGATAATATGGACCTTGTTTTCAGACGAAATTATGTTACTAGTTTGTTGGTGCACCAATACACCAAATCGTTGCAATGAACCAGATACTGAATCAAATGTTCAAAGCTGAAGTCATAGGACGCGATTGGGATGAATACAAGCCACCTCGATCACCTAATTGATCGCCGTTGGACTCTTTTGTTAAGTTATCTGAAGCAAAAAGTTTTTGAAAGTAGAATTTTGACTGACGTTTAAGATTTTGGGAATATAATGGAACAGTGGCATGCAAATATCAGACCCCCATTTATAATGATTGTCATTAACGAAGTATGTAGAAGAACCGCAGTTCTTATTCAGTGGGAAGGACGATATACTGGAATGTGGTTAATAATTTTTCAAATCGATGTATTTGGTGGCAACAAATTTCATTTCACCTCATTTTAGAACGATCAATGGTGTCTTCTGAAGGGCTGCTTTTGAAGATGTAAGAAATGGAAGTTTTGCTCTCAAGAAGTTTCTAGAATAGTTCGGAATATATGAGAGTTTTCAAAACACACCTCAACACTATGAATAGTTATAATAACTAATTTTGAAAATCAATGTATCCTGTAAAAAAAGACTTGAATGTTTAAAAATATATCTCAGATTGTTTCAAAGCTAAACCCGTTTGTTACATAACAAATCACGTAGTTGTCATCCTGATATATTAAAATCTATCAAAAATGATGAAGAATTTTATTTTGTGACATATAGCTGTTCTGAAAATTACATTCACTTTTGGAAAAAAAATTATGAGTATAATAAACAATTAAAATATGAATACCTTTTCAATCGTGTTAAAGAACACAAATAATGATTTGTAGACAAACAAATCATTCCTAAGTGATTATTGAAAGTATTTGATTTGAAAAAGAAAATCAACAGTTGAAACTTTTTCGATCATTATTTTTTCATCACAACAGATTTGCAAAAAAAAATTAACCAATGAACTTCTCTATTTGTTTGTAATCAATTTTTTACGACCACGATTAATTACTTTCATTGTTGATACACAAAAGATAACCCCGATTTCTTTGATACACATGAAACTGCTCATATGAAAAATTGTAATAAACAAAATAAAAACCATTCATAAAATTTCATGTCATAACCTTCATCACATATAGGATTTACGAGGCATCACATATAAGATTTACGAGGCCATGTTTTTCAGGTTCATCATTTAAATTATTATTCAAATATTTATCAGAGCAAAGATCCGATAATAATTTATTAATTGACAGGATAACATCCTGAAAAATGAGGATGAACATTTTTTTAAACGAATACTCATTCTTTGAACTGTATTAAATAAACCACAGTTTTTTTTAATTTTCATATGAACATGTATTGTTGTATAAAAATTATTTTCAGGGAAACGCTATTTTCAGCGGCTAATGCCTATATACAGCGTTGAACTAAAATTGTTAATAATATAGGTGCATTTCTGGGAGTCGAGACTATCGCTGAGAAACTTCCTCCTCTTTTAGAATATTTTTGTTTCATTCCTTAAATATTTATAGTTTTAAAATTTTTAACAAAATTTCGAAATGCCTCATTTTCCTCTGCTATGTTGCTATAACAATGTATTTTTCTAAAGTTGATTCCAAATTGTTCATATTATTAGGAGATTTATATCTATTTTTCACGTTTTCAACTTTTGGCTCAGTCAATATTTTTATAATCACCACATCATATGTGAACAATATTTCTAAAATCATTATAATCCAACAAACCAACACTAAATATCAATGAATCATACACACAAACCTTCATCTTGAATACTTCCGTTCATTTCTAGTTAATCGCGATCAGATACGGCGTAAAACTTTAATTTGTAATATGGATAGATGCAAAACAAGAGAAGTTT
>WOGP01009409.1:0-10756 GCA_015342065.1 Leptinotarsa undecemlineata | reverse complement strand
ACTTTTTACCATAGAATAAGGGGACTATGTAGAGCAATTTGGTGTTGGAGGAAAACTTTTACTTTGGATGTTGAGGTTTAGGTCTAATTACACCGTAATAATTGGGGATACCTTTCCTGATAGTTGCCTCTGGCCTCGCTTGAATTTCCGTCAGCCAAGCCGTATGCAAAAACCATATCAGCCAATTCAGCATTCGTAAAGACGGGCATGGTACCAAAAAATCACTTTATAGACTCCGAACTGTGAATTTGTCAATTAAAATGTGACAGCGAACTTCTATTTTTATAAACAAACTTTCATAGCCTACTCGATTTAATCAACTTAATTGGCAAGCGGAAAGTGACCAAAATTATTGAAATCAATTTTGGCTATAAAATAATATGCATCGATATAGAAAATTTTAAATATCTCGAAAACGATCACCTCCAGCGTTGTTGTGGAAATGTATCTTTTTTACTTGAAAAAGGTGTGGGAATTAAGTTTTTCCATGAAAAGTACCAAAAGTTGACTGTCATAAAAGTTAGGGAAATTTTAAATAAATAATGGCAACGTACGCAGCGCTCTCTAGATGTACCATGAAAATTAATACGAAATTATGATTTCCCACGTCAAAAAAACCCCGGGTACCGATTTTCGTGCAAATAATTAATTTTTGCTAGAGTTATTTTCAAAAAGCGAACAAAAAATTCAATTCCAACACCCCGTATCTCCGAAACGAAGCATTTTTGGACACAAGATCATATAGACTTTTTTCTTAAAATCTCAGGAATACGTCACTTTAATATTTCACGTACTTATGTTACACCCTGTATATTATTGAAATATCTTCAAGAACTGACCAACCCTCATCGGATGAATAGTTGAAATGGATATTTTCAAGCGAAACTATTTGTCTACTTTTACTGTTGAAACGATTATTTTCAAAGCGTTCTAAATCAAAACATTTATTATAATATTATATCAATTAACACCACCCCACTGGAGGTTCTGAAGCCTCACTCGAGGGGTGGTAGGCAAAAGGAAAAGTTATTTTTGAAACAGTTATCTAGAGATGATATGGGATTTTCGAAAGCACATGTCAAAACACCATAAATATTTCGAAGATATATAATACTAATACTTTAGCCCACCACTCTTAAAAACTTTCCAGATGGAATAAAGAAACCCAAATGACCTTTCATGTCAAGCGGCCATAATAGGGCCATTGTGAGGGCAGAGTCTTAAAATTTTATGACCGCTCCGCCCCATAAAATACTGAAGTTAACAAGTGATTATTGATTATAAACCCGGTCCTAAACAAATATTTGGCAGCAGATGAAATATATATTTATTTATTTTCTGGAATGCCTTTCTGGCAATCAAGTTCTGTTTGGAATGATCTAATTCACAATATTTGTTAGTTGAATTGTTTGTTTTGTGCGTCATTATTCTATATTGCTTCCATAATTGCATCGATATACATACCTTGGGTAGGAAAATTGTAATTTCAGAAAGTGTGTTTTGAAACTGTGTTATAACACAACGCCACCAGATTATTTTTGCCTTTGATATTTTTTCTCGGAAGATTTTTGAATGGAATAAAGGGGTTGAAATTTCTGATATACACCATATCCATATCACAAAGTTTTGTGATCGATGTAAATATTGATGCAGAAAAAGTTATTCATTCTTATAGTACGTGTTCTTGTAGACTATATCTTCCACAGATAAATGAATCTAAATATGAACATAATCGATCATCCCCCAAAATACTTTAGATTTTGCTCCTGTCCAATGTCCAGTACATAAATTACCGCCACAACTTTACGACAACGGAACTAACAAAGACATCCACGAAACTCGTAAAACTAATAGGTACCTAGTTGAGCCATAAAACGCAAGACGAAAGTAAATCTGAACGCCTATGGCGCAGCCAGGGCACTATAGGACACATTATAAAAATATAGTGTGGCTAATGCGTTGGCCGGAATGAGCAAATAAATGATACTGCCACATAAACTAGAGAAACAATGGATTCTGATATGACTCTTGTACCGATACATGTGGTAATCTTCTTCTCTTTTTACCAAGAATAGGAACTGGTCTTACACACAGTGGAAGACTACTCACCATACAAACTAATCGGCTTCGTTAAGAAGCTGGGTTTATTTGGCCGAGTGTGAATTGGTGTGAGCCACAATAAACCCTTATGGGTTGCGGTTGAGGGTCGAATATAACCACTCACTTCAGACCTACCTACCTACACACAGTGGATTGGTCAGTGTCTGTACCGTATTCTATAAAAATAGATGAAAATGTAAAATAACCAGTTATCAACTCACATGAAGCTTTCCGAAGTAATGAGTCCAGGTAATGTAGTAATATCGTCCAACAAAATTGAATGAGAGAAAATTTAAAGTTTCGGAAGGAAGGTGTACTAAAGAGTAAATAGGTCTTAATAATTTAAATATAATGCAAATTTTCATTTAAAAATCATCAAGATTCTGAAAGTGAAATTAATGCATGAATACTTTATTTTCAAGTGAAATTGACAGATGAAACTTTCAAGATGGCGACTGGGCGCCATCTGGGAAAAATATTAAATGAAAAGGGGGGGTTTGTGTCACATCATTTTCATATTACTGCTCCAGTACTGCTATCCAGTAAATGAACGGCTGTTCATTTACTGGATATATTCGTTATTTTGAAACTAGTCAATGAACACCAAAATTTAATGGTTCAGATATTAGATTTGATAACATGTAAGGGTTGTAGTCAATAAATACAACATTTTAATGCTATGTTTTGTATGTACCATAACAAAAATGATGCACACTTGGTCTGATCGGACTGGTACCTATCTGTGGATATTATAAGAATTCACTGTTTGAGGTTATGATTTTTCTAGTATATGAACGGAATTGTCTAGATCAGGGGTCTCCAAACTTTGAAGCCTTCGGGCCATGATTTTTTCAGTTTGTTCCAAAGGCCAATTTGTGCCCTTAACTATATTTCTAGGCTAGGATAGTCGCAAAGTGCGTTACCTAAGCAAACTTACGCTTTTATTGCATTTCAAGTATTATTGTGTATTGTGACACTTAACGACATCTATTGGCGAGTAGTAGTACTATGTACGATCCAAATATTTAATTACGCCTAATGCCACCTAACGGGTGGCATTAGTCGTAATTAAATATTTAGAATTACCACGTTGGTTCGAGAAAGTTCTGGTTATAGCTAGTGTATTCCGACACCTCGAGATGACAGTAATAATTGCATATTAAAAGGCTAGCGGCGCAACTGCGAGTTAGTCTGCGTAGGAAAGGCGAAGAAAACGAAACTGTCTATTGTGAAATAAAGTAACACCCGTCAATAAAAGTATTTTGATTTGACTTATTGTTTTTATGTGTGATTTGTTGGTATGGAAAATAAGCGAAAAATCGACAGTGAAACGTGGCAAACCATTCATCGATGGAAAAATGATAAAAGAATGCTTGATTGCAGCAGCCGAAGAAATATGCACCGAAAAGGTAAATTTATTTAAAAGTGTCAGTTTGTCAGCAAACAAAAATGTATCATCTAAACTGTCTGACAAAAATGGATATCATGAGTGGTTTTCTCTAGCATTGGATGAGTCAACGGATGTGTCAGATACTGCTCAGGTATTGATTTTTATTCGCGGAACAGATAAAAGCTATGAAGTGTATGAAGAACTTCTTGATATTGATAGTATTCACGGCACGATAACTGGGGCAGATATTTTTAAGGGAGTTGAAAATGTCATTAATAAAAAGAACCTTCGATGGAGAGATTTGAAATCTATAACAACTGATGGAGGCAAAAATATGTATAGTAAAAATAAAGGAGAGGTTGCACTTGTGACAAAGGCTGTAGAAAATCTTACATTGTATCATTCATCAACAATCCTTGTGCGGAAAATGTTTGGATATGTCTGAAGTTCTAAAATCAGTCATATCAGTTGTTCTTCTGCGAGAGAAAATGATTTACCATATCATACTGCCGTACGCTGGCTTAGTTGCGGTAAATGAGAAGCAGTGCCCTTTTGCCGATTTAGAAAATAGTGAATGGATGTGGAAGTTAGCCTTCTATGTCGATTTGACAAATCATATGAACAAACTGAATTTGAGATTGCAAGGAGAAAATTAGCTTCTCTCTGATTTATACACCAATATCAAATCCTTCAGGCATAAATTAATACTATTTCAATCGCAATTACGTAAAAAATGTTTCACACATTTTGAAACATGTGAAATATTCAGCCACGCTACAGAGACTGAATTTCCAGTCAATTTTGCAATCGAAACTATTTAAAAGTGTTTTAGAGATATATTTGAATATTAATATGGTACATTCTTGTGCTAATATTAATTGTGCGGAAAAGCAAAAAAAAAACAGAAAGCGCATTGTTTTATAGGTGAGTTATTTCATATGATGAGTTTAGGTGCCCAAAGGGTAAAATGAAATCATTTAACTATAAATGAAGGGGGAACGAAAATATTGAATTTGATGACACAGTTTTTTATTTCGACTTCTCCACAGAAAGTATTATCTGGGGTTAATGCTGTAAACAAATCAATTGATTTTCATTTTACTTCATTAAATTTTATCATATGAATAATGGTTTTACCTCTGAAGCTTTTGTTGGATCAGTTCGAGTACAATAAGTTCTGTCTATATTTGATCTCATTCAACCTTCCTCTCAAGTTTTGGAAGATTCAACAGATTATCCAAGCGAGCCTATAACGCTTGAATTAAGTAGCAATATTAGAAAGATGTATGTATGTAGAGATCGTTTTTCCTTATAATAAATTTCAGTTGTGCAGATTGATGATTGTAGAGTAAAATGAATATTTGAAATGATAATTTAATCCAGTTTGTTGTATTTTTGATTTTCATAACTGTATATTGTTAAATATTGCATAAAATCATAGTTTAGGTAAATATTTTGTTATTTTTTGACTTTGTGTACTGATTTCAGATATAGAACTTTTTTCCAAACATGTTTTTCGTGTACACTTTATTCCATGTGGATAATTTTTTATTAATTGAGACGTTAACGGACTCATGAATACTTCCATAATTGAATTGATAATTATAAGTTTTGTAAATTTTACGATTTGACAATGTTGATTATTTCCATTTTGGTCAATCGAGCAACTGGTGAACCTCTTCTAAAGCGCACGAAAGCACAACAATCGACTGGAAAGGTTATGGCCTCGGTATTTTGGGATTTGGGTGGTATAAAGGGAAATACTATCAACAGTAAATATTATATAACATTACTGGAGCGTTTCAAGACCGAAATTGCAAAAAACAACTGCATATGGCAAAGAAAAAAAATTGTTTCTTCCAAACAAGGCACCATGTCACAAGGCACCATGTCACAAGTCAATCGAAACAATAGCCAAACTATATGAATTGAACTTCGAATTGCTACATCTACCGTATTCGCCAGATTTGGCTCCCAGCAACTAGTGGCTGTTTGCAAACCTCAAAAACTGCTCAACGTTGAACAATTTTGAACAGAAAATGCGTTTCCTTTCTTCGACCCGGGCCTTTTCAGCTCATGGTGTTTTGTCTGTTTTCGTTAGATTTAGTATTTGAAGATTTTCAATTTTCACTACTATTTTCGACACAGTTATTCTCAAATTTGGTAATTTCTAAAAGAACATTTTGCTTTTGTATTCTCTCTATTCAATTTTTCATGACAAATAAGTTTAATAATACATTGTATTAATTGTTTCAAGATACACATAAAAACGTTTTGTTTTTTATTGCTTGGCTCCATATGACTTTCAGATTAAATTCAAGGAGTACTTACTTTTTCAAACACCCGTCACGAATTATTTCTTCATTCGATTTTTCAATTCAAATATGTTTAGACTGATATTTGCGAGACCAAAAACGAAAAAGTAAACTAAGTGCGAAATTTGTATTCATGAAACGAAAAATAATTACATATATAAAAATTGTCCGTGATTGAAACTTTTCACGTAAACTTGGACATCGGCATTGTTTAACGTTGAAGAAATCAGAGGAAAACATTAATTTCGTTACCAAGATACAGAGTAAATCAACTAAACTACTTGAGGAAAAGATTGAATTGCAAACTATTCTGGGAGAGAATGAAATTGTTTCAGTAAAAGTAAGAATACCTAGTAGTGACATAAGTGTGCTAATTTCCACGAAAGAGCATCTATACTTATACATCAGAATAGTTTTTATGAAAGAACTTATAGATATGGAAATTTTGTACATATTAGCATCAACATTGAGTTACCTGAATATTGTATATGAGATTCAAATGATAATAGGAGAAACGCCCTCAGTAGGATTCAAAATTCATATTTTTTTCTCCATTCACATCGCAGAAATATTCGATGACAAAAAATTCCCCTCGAATTGCGAATGAAGACTTCACAAATACGAGAATTTGATTAGAGACACTACCACCAACAATGCAATTTGGTTCAAACGGCCAATCCTTGTTGATACCGTTGAATAGGGGTTTCAGACAATATAATTATGATCCTTATCTTCTTCATTTAAGTCGAGTGGCGGCAACATTATTTTCGTTTGTTACATTCTTTGGCCATTCTTTTGTCAATGACCTTTTTCAACTGTCATCGACCCTTCGAAGCAATCTCTTGACGAAAACAAAGCAGTATTTTCATTATAACACATTTACATTCAACTCCGTTTCTCAGAACCACTATTCTTGGATTTCAGGAAGTAGAAATGTGGAAAAAAATTGACAAATATGGGGCATGGTTTCGCAATACCGTATTCTTGAATGATTTCTATCACAGGCTGAGAAAATTGATTTCTCTCATGTAGAACAGAAAATCATAAATAGTATGGACGATTTCAATTCACTAATTTGTTGGAGAGAGTTAATTGGTGGAGATTTAGAACAATAACTTAATGATAAGGACGTACTTCCGCAATCTGGTTTATCTAATTTTTATAGTTTTTACATTTTTAGACATCTGCAGATCATAGTTTTTATCATTTACGATTTTATGGAAGATAAATCCTCGAATTAAAAAAATTGTATCATTTTGTGTCTAGTGTTATACAGGGTGTTAATTAATTATGTACCATAAATTCAACAGACCATTCTAATAGGTAATTTGGGTCCGCAAATCCTTCGTTCTCAAGATACAGGGTGTTGAAATAAATATCTTAAATATCCTTTACCTGATCAAGAAGCTAATTTAGCCCGAACGTGATTTATTAAGTCCAGTGGCGCCTCGAGCGGAAATTTGAAAGAATATTTTTGACTTAAAAATGTACTGACTTTTGTGCAATTTTTATTATTTCTTTGGATTAAGCAATTAGAAATACAACTTTTTTGTATCTTGAATTGTTTCTTATCTTGCTTAGTTTTCAAGAAAAAAAGTCGACCTAATTGCATATCCCAGGACCTCACTAGGAATTATATGGGGAATTTAATGTTTCTTCATTACTGATTATGTAACAATAACAACAAATATTAAATAACATTAACATCTTGACTAACGATTTGCATTAAATTGATTGTTGGAAATTGGCGTGCCACTCAATAAAGTGTGGTCGAGCACCATCGTGCATGTACCACATACGGTATCTTTCCAGGACTGGAATTTCTTCTAAAAGTCCAGGTAAAACAAATTATAAAAAACAGAAATGCATATATGCCATTTCACTGTTAGTAAATTGAATCATATTTTACAAAAATGGTTTGAAAAATAACCACTAAACACACTTTTTATAACAATTATAAATTAAAAGCTTATTAAGTTGACGACAACTGTCAAGTTGTTTATTAAATGCTGCAATCATTTTCCAAGGCAACCCTTGATTATTATTTATGGTATTTTCAGAAGAGTGCGAAATTCAAGGATGCGGCGGCTAGACGGTTGTATTTAAGCCGAAGGAAGTCATTTCCAACACTTAATTTAGTGCAATTCGTTAGTCTAGCTGTTAATGTTATTTAATATTTGTTGTTATTGTTACATAATTAGTAATGAAAACTTGTAAATATAATAATTTTCAAAAGAAACATTTAATTCCTCATAATATTATTCCTTGTGAGGTCCAGGGATATGCAATTAGGTCGACTTTTTTTTTATTAAAAACTAAGCAAGATTCGAAAAAGAATCAAGAGACAAAAAAGTTGTATTTCTAATTGCTCAATTGAAAAAAATAATAAAAATTACACAAATGTCAGTGGCGTACACTTTTAAGTCAAAAATATTCGTTCAAATCCCGCTCGAGACGTCACTGGACTTGATAAATAAATCACGTTCGAGCTAAATTAGCTCCTTGATGTTATAAATACCATTGCCAAATAACAACCAAATCAGGTAAAGGATATTTAAGATATTTACGAATAATTTTTTTATATTTATTTTAACACCCTATATCTTGAAAACAAAGGATTTGCGGACCCATGTTCATGTGAACATTTCGTTTCAAAATTACCTAAAGAATTGTCTGTTGAATTTATGGTACATACTCAATTAACACCCTGTATAATAGTGTTTACCTTTTTTATCATTCAGAGAAACCGATTTGATATTCTTCAAATTCTTTCCGTTCAAAAACACTTCTTTCAAAGTGATGAAATATTCCAATTTATATCTACTTTTATTGCCCATGTATTGCATTGATGTATTCGAATAGGTGAAAGATCAATGGAATGGATAATAAAAGTTTTATTTTGAATAAACATAAATATTTAATGAATAATACAAAACTAATTTTATTGGAGATTATTGGATATTTATTGGATAAATAATAAAAGGTACTTCTTGACTAATCAACTGTATGCCACATATTTTGTAGTAATAAACATTAACGAATTTCATCAGTTCACACTTCCATTGTGTGATATAATATAAATTGATTTGAAATTCTTGAAAAAATATTAAAAAAATCAACCGAAAACAACAATTTTAAATGAACAAATAACTGAAACTTCAAAGAAATAACATAAACACCAAACAACAACCAAAAAAATTAAAATTGAAATATTAATAAAAGCTGAAAATTAAAAATTATTATTAACAAAAAATAAAAAAATTAAAAATTTCCAAACCAAGTTATTCCACGACGTTTCGATTGTTAGTATCCACAATCATCTTCGATTTTTTGGTTGTTGTTTGGTTTTTATGTAATTTTTTTGTGATTTCAGTTATTTGTTCAATTGAAATTGTTATTTTCCGTTGATCTTTTTAATATTTTTTCAGGAATTTCAAATCAATTTATATTATATTAGACAATGGAAGTCCGAACTGATGAAATACACTACGAAACATTGTCGACCACCTTTAAACAAATATTATTGAATTGAATAATACGTATAGGTTTTATGAATCGTAAGAGGCTTTTGAATTATTATTACAAAGTTTTCATTTATACAAAATGAGTCATCAAAAACGTACCGCGAGGCAAAACTGCCTGGAAAAGGTATTTCTACGAAAATAAAAAAAAACCTCAAGTATGTTTATAAGTAGTGTCGGATTCGACCATAGAAATAGAAACCAAGGGAATAAGCACTTAAATCCCGAGTGACGACTGAGGTATTGTAAACTTATGGTAATATAAATTGAAGTCTATTAGTTGCGATTCGTAAAGTTCACTCCTTTTGAAAAGACATTCAACATTCAGTTTTCTCAATCAAAATGGTTCTGTTATAGTATGTTTTAATACTAGTGCTAACATAAATAAAGCTTTGAATATAACTGGTCGATAATTGATGGAATTCCATATTAAAACTCATTAATACAGTTCATTGTATGATTTTCACCATAAAGGGTTTTACAAATATCGCGACACGTGTTTCGCTACATACCTTCTCAAGCATAAAATAAAAAGTTACTAAAAAAAATCTATTTTCCGTTAACCAGCTGTCGCCCCCTACGTAAGACAACCCTCAGAAGTCGAAAAATGTATGTCTTTCTCAAATTTTCAGAAATGTCACCATCTACTAAACATTTCGAATTTTTTTTTATTGTGAAGTAGCTATCTCTTGTCATACAAGAGGTAATTGAATAAACACTTATTATTTTTGGCCAATACATACGTATTCTGGGATATTTTAACAAAGATATTAAAATTGATATCCAAAAGAAACGTTTTGTCTCTATTAGTGACCAATTTAGATACTTGTTGTGCACTAACATATATTTTACATTTGTGCAATTACAAATTGAAATCATCAATATATTTTGAAAAATAATCTGATGGTGTGAAACTGCTTCTCTCGTAACTCCTCTCGTAACCTTTAAGTCTCCGATACAGACTCAATAGTAAATCATAATCTGAGTCTTCATTCTCAAAATTTTGGCAGTCACCTACTTCTCGTTCTAAATCAGAATCACAGTCTAATAACTGCAGAAGTTTATCATCATCTTCAGTCGGTATTGAATGTTTTCGATGGCCAAAAATTGCTGAAAATAAAAAATCAATACTTCATATGTTTTACAAAGAGGCATCTTCCTAGAGCCCTAATGTCCAAAAACCCAGGAAGATATGTCACTCATATTCTCTCATTTCATTTAATAATGAAAAATTTCATAGTATTACTTGTCCAAATAAGAAATATAAATTCCTAATTGATTTTTTATCATGTCAATATACGTTATGCTTCCAAAAGAAAAAAAGTTAGGAAAAACAAAAAAAATTAAGTTTAAATTCAATGAGGAATTAACCCAGATGAAAAACTCACTATCAGCAATTCAAGTCATAGCAAACAATAGTAAGAACGATG
>WOGP01009408.1:0-10757 GCA_015342065.1 Leptinotarsa undecemlineata | reverse complement strand
GTTATAGCTAATAAAGGACAATGAATCATCTTGTCTAAGAATGAATCTGTTACCTGTATGAAACAAACAAAGATGACATATTTCAGAGGCGTGCTGTTCTGTTTACTTATGTTCCGAGACATTCTGTGACATGACATTTTGTGTACCTAACCTATCTTCTTCTATATAAATAAATAACAAAACAACTTAATTGGACACTATTGACATGATTCTTCTTCTAGCATACTACTAACTGAACTCCGATCTAGCATTCTAGGCGCTGTTGCCAATATGTGAATCAAAAATAAACCCCTTTAAAAATTAAAACCCAACATTTGAAACGTCAATTTGAATACTTTTCGAAGTGAATTTGAAAAACTCATGAATTGAACTCAACATTATTTTGTTCAAACTTGCATCTGCTGTAATAACCCAAATTGAGGAACATTCCTCATTGTGGGACAAACATTTATAATTTTCCCAAAGGGTTGAAAATATTTTCTAAAACGGATACTCTGACTTGCGTAAGACACGACCGGTTTAGACCGTTGACGAAAAAATAGTATTTCAACTTATTGAATATCAAAATCAGAAATTGATAAAATTCAGGCACATATTGGATAAATGAATGAAAAATAATCCGCGGTCCAAACATTTTCATCATGATTTACAATCGATCGCGACAGATGAAGATTGTGTCTTGTGTCGATAACGACCGCTGTAAAAGATGGCACGTGGATATCGTGGTCCAAAAGGTGTGATCTAAAATGAAGTTACGTTTGAATAATTACTGGCTAAATACTGATTATATTAGAGGATAAGCGACCCCCTACGCCACTAACTAGGCTGGATGTCGTCACATCTATAAAATATATGAACATGTGCATTTCTGTTACTTTTATATGAAGACCTCCCGAAAAGAAGGCGATCGGTGAAAAAGTGAAGTGTTTTTGTTGAAAGAAAACACTTAGGGTGGCAGCATTGTTTCGATCAGGACCGTTGCGCTCCCGAACGAACCTTCTCTTCTCTAAGAACAAGAGCCTGGCCAAATGTCCTCGAATAAGGAGCCACGGTCATATAAATTAGATAATGAGAAGAAGAGAAGTTAGAGAGAGATATTTATGCTAGAGCCCTAGAGCTAGATGACATAAGTCAGTTGTCTTCTGTCTACAGAGGTTTTCAGAATTACAAAGTTTGTTTATTTTTGTGGATGTGTTGTGTATTTGTGTGTCGTCGTTGAGTTATATTTTAATATTTCAGATTTAACTTTTTATGAAATTTATCAGATAAATATCCGTTTCTAAATCTGAAATATGGCAAATAAACCCATGTGGGATAGAAAACCAGACCAGGTTCAATCAAGTTTAAGGCCACCAAAAGTTGCCCCAAACATAGTTATAAACAGTTCTTCACATTCGAATCCTCACTCAGAAACAAAAGTGGAAATCAATGAAACTGTTACAGAGAATAATTCGAGTTTTAAATTAGAGAAAAACGTCACTGTTGATGAATTGGTTGCGAATTCGAAATTGAAAGCAGAAGCTCCAGAATGGTTCCCTTCCGGACATACTTATGTATCAAACAACAGAATCGAGAAGCTTGCTAGCAGCGTACAAAATCGATTGAAATTAAATAAAACTAATGATAGGAATGATTTTGAATATGCCACTGTTTTGCAAAACATGGAAGCAATTGAGAACTCATCAGATTTTTCGAGATTAAAACAACTAATAACCACGCTAACGAAGGACCCGGGTCAGTTTGACGATTTGTTAGAGTTATTCCTGGAAACTCTTGCACCATATTTTGATGATATCATAGCTTTATCAACGATAGTAAAAATTTTACTTGAACAGGTAAGTTCTGGGAAATATTAAAATGACTAGGGGTTTAGTTAGTAGACGTCAGTATAAACCATTTTCTCAAAAATACAGTTTGTCTCATATCGTGAATGTCGCAAGCCAGAAACTTGCAGACCTTTCAAAAATCTACATACTTTGATATTCATGTCTGTCTTTATATATATCGAAGAACATAACGGTTTAATGAATCTTATTGAAATATATAAAAGTTTTCATTCATATATTCATTTGTCATGTGAATGACTAATTGAACTTCCAAAATGTTCACGTTGCTAAAATTTAATTTCTAGTTTATACTGTTCTTCATCAATTGAAACAATGTCTTATAAATCAAATAAAATCTTAATTCTTTCCAATGAATTTCAGGCACTCAACGATGCAAACTTCAGGTACACGGGAGCCCGGTTATGTTGGTACATAGAACAGAATTGTCCACAATTTAGAGCGGAACTACATATGGGCTGCAAGAAGCAACTCGAAATCAACAGTAATACACAGAACGTTCTCTTATTCATTGCAGAACTTTTTACTCAGCTACCCCATCACAATTTGTATGGAGCATTACTTATAGATTCTTTCAGAAATTTATTCGCCAAAGGAGGCGATGACAACATAAAGTGCATTTGTCAAGCACTGAAGGTATGTACTTTCTGCATTTATAAATAATTTGCATGCACAGAATTCTATATATTTTATTACAAATATAAAATTGAAATTCATAAAAAAATGATTTATTTGAATGAATAATGTTCATATAACTTTCAAGTATTCTTATAAAAAAATTTGGATATTAAACGGGGATTCGAATTGTCTTTATTATTTTTTTGTTCTTAAGTGACTTATTCAACTCCAGGTCTTTTGGTTCTGAAGATATATGGAGAAATTAGATTATATTGCAATGGTAACCCTTAGTGGGCTATCAGAGTATGTTCATTGAATTTTTATACAAGGAGTCATTCTTAACTTCAATATTTATTCCCAAATTTAGTTGCAATGCATATCACATCTTTTTTATCCTCCTGTTGTTTGTAATCGCCCCATTTGAACATCTTCATATAAATTCTCCATCGTTCAATTTTCCTATGAAGGAGAATTTTTCTATCAATCTTGTGGCAAGGTCATAAAAATTAAAATAGTTAAACACTAAGAAGGGGCGATAACATCTCCACTTATGAAGACGCCATCTATGAGACCAACAGAGAACTTTGAGGCAATTCATTTGTGGTTGCGCCTAGTACCACTGCTGAGACCTATAACAGGTCGAAACAGCGCCGTCTGATGTTGAATCGTAGATGCATCGTGTTTGGGCTATAATTTCCAACTAGTTGATTCGCAGTGAAAGATAGAGGACGAATCTTGTCGGTAGCTTGGCTTTGCAACTGATCACCTTTGGGTGGGCTCTCTTATCTTTGGTATTCAAGGATTGAGTTCTCTGTCGATCCCATAGATGCCGTCTTCGTAGAGGGAGATGTCATCGCCTCTAGTCTCTTAGGCATATTCTTCAAGGACAACCAGTTAATGACTTCAGAATTTAGTTTATTTTTCACTAACCTTGTAATGACTTTTCCTAACATCTCCTAAGCTAACATCTTCAGAGTTAGGCAGCATTCCACTATGGTTTCAACATATTATTAGTAGAAAAGATTCTGGCTCATGCATTTTATAAGTATATTGTACTCAATCTTTCAGCAGACAATGTGTTAATAATTGTTGTTTTGGTAATTATTTTAATGTATATTTTTCCGTGTTTCAGTTAACAGGGTATACTTTAGAACAAAGCAATAAGCCTGAATTGGATGCAGTTTTTGACAAGCTGAAGTCTCTAAAAGGCACTGTAACAGGCTCAGCATCCACACTTCTAGATACTGTTTTTAATTTAAGGTTATCCAATTGGGGACATTCAAGTGATGTATCCGAGTGAGTAATAATTTTATTTTATTTGAATTTCACTAGTGACAATATTCTGTGACAATATTCTAGTGACAATAATCAAGAATGTGACGATTTTGTTTTTGATGGGGAACAAACTACTGTATTTTTCAATGCAGATGGTGAAGCACTTACACATGAAGAAAGTGAGTTCATAGCAGCTTATATGCAATCTAATGATGACATTTTGAGGTAAGTATTCCTGTTTATTTTGAAGAAAATTCAATTCAGATTATTTGATTTGTTAATTTTAAAAAATTAATTTTTGTTTTCCCACTTCCAAAACCTGGTTTTCAATTGATATTTCATCGATATAATTGAAAGACTGTGACCAGCACTTTTGCTCTTATATTGTTTTTGACTAGAGAAAAATACATAGAGCAAATCATGTTGAAACATCAAGTGTCGCTCAAGTTGATCATGTTTTTGCTCCATATTGACATCATCATTTCAGCTCTGTTTTCTTCTGAGTTATTCTCAATAATGTTTTCTATAATGGGTTCATTAGATAGTTTCTTGCTTTTGTCTTTCTTTTCCTCTTAGACAGATGATAGTGATCTGTAAGTTGGTCAGTTAGGCTAACGTAGGTTATTTCTGTCGAGTATTCGGTAACATTCTTTGAAGGATATTATTGAAATTGGTCAATCCTGTTATATTTTGGCTGGAGTCTGAAACTTTTTTTGCAACCCCGTGTTTGCTTGTCAAAACTAAAAGCAATTACAATGACAGTTTCTGGTCTAGTGAAACCGCTTGAAATGCTCTCCTTTGGTAGGGAGTAAACAGCTTTACTATCTTCCAGGCCAAGAATCCAAACCAGAAAATCTTTCTATTGAGCATTGTTTTTGGGCAGTCCCATACCAATATAGACATTGATAAGTGAGAACCAAGTGCTTCCAAAATATCTCTTTTCCAGAAATTATGTCATTTAACAAACATTTTGTTTCAAGCTGAATAGAATTGAATTTGCTTTTCATCTTTCCAAAAATTTAATAGACAGGAAAACTAAAATTCGTAAACTTTTCAGCGACCCTTCTGATCTGGATGAACTGTACGATCCCGAAGATGAAATGGATGAGGAGATTCAAGAAGCTTTTAGAGAGTTTGTCAAATTTAGTAGCAGTAAAAACTAATTTAAGAACTTGTGTTGATTGAATCATTTCTTGTAGTAGGTACAATGTTCTGGATTTTCAGCAGACTAACTGAGATTTTGGTTTGAAGTCTAGTTAGTGTAAAATGCAAATGAGCTTCAAGGATTGATTTATTGGAATGTTGACTAGTCCATAGAGTGTTGAAAGTTTTATAATCAATGTACAATTAAGTAGTTATAGATCGAAATTATACTAGTTTTGAATCAAATTCATTACTGATTTCAATTTCTCTCAATATTTTATTCGAAGGATAGAAGCACATTTCACACTGATAAAATAGAAGGATATTCAACAGATTCTCATGGGTTTATTTATTTATTCATAGAATAATTTTTCAAAATGTTGCAATGCGATGTTGTGGTTGAAAGCTATACTTTAACTCTGCTCAGTCATCACTAGTTTGGATGATATTTATTTTCAGCGTTAGAAAATCATGTGCTTGAAAATTAAATTTTTAGTAAAATATCAATTGACTTTCTGGTATTCATGAAATATATCAAGGACATACATTTTCAATGGTGAAATTTATATATATATATATATGTTATATACTTCGTAATTTGTTTTTGAAAGTTTTCCATGTTTGTTGTCATTTTATATATCTAATGTTTTTAATTTATTCGTAATGCGATATGGTAAAAACGTGTAAGTTAGTAAATTGTTATGAATAATGTAAGCGTGAGTGAATATATACATATGCAGATTTATTTCATTTATTTTGAAATTAAGGACCAGTGAACAACATCTATGTTTTATAACTCCTAACATCATTGTTCATTGGAATTATTGAATTTAGATTGCCATATGAAACTGTAGACACAAGTAATCCAGAATTAGTTATTTCGAATAATGTAAACACTCATTGCTAGAGATAACTGTGGGGTTTCGGGAGTTTGTTGGCCACGGTTTTCTTGTTTTGATACCTTACGTTTCGTTTATACCTGCGGGATATATTAAAGGCTATAAGGTAATAGACACCTTTCCTGATTGCAAATTCGGTTACTGCATATTTGTTGGTATGACCGAGACGATATGTGTTGAACCCGACTAGCTGAACACAAAAAAATTGCTGCAATTGGAGGTATTCACTTTGTGTTATTCAAATGGGTCCAGCACTTGACAGATCTTTCAACTGAAAAGAAAAGGAAATTAACTAATTCTGGCTACCCACATTCAATAATACAGGAATCAGCTCAAAATCAATAAGAAAGATGTCACTTCCACTGTATATAACCGAGACCAGAACCCTCAACCATGTGGATTAACTAGAGCACTATGTCTACTGCTTCGCCTTGGATACCTACCGCAGTTCTAGATAAAATGTCGGGCATAAAAAATCTGCAGGCAAAGTCCAACATACCAGTAAAATAGATAATGTCAGTGAACATGAGTAATAGCTTATGTTCTGGAAAATGCGGGGCTTTCCAAAAGATCCTAAAATTTCTAGGTTTTCTCTAAGTTTTACGGTGATCCTAGCATCAGCTTGCGACTAAGGTTCCTATTTGAACTTGATTCAATGAAGGTGCATGTGAATCACCAGCTTGAGAAGTGCATTCGAGATGTCCAAGATCTGGTAAAAATATCAATCTCTTGCCCTCTCCGTAATATATTTATTATTCTGAGTCCCACCGCGGAGTATGTGTATGTGGAGTTGCTTTCAGACTTTGTCTGCAAAAGGCAACGTGGCCAGTCCAATTTGTCAACTGCAGACAAACTTTATAACTAGTTAGAAGGAAATATTTTTGTTGTGGATATTCAGGTAGTTCATTCCATCTTATGAGGAGCTAGTACTCCGGAACTGAACTGTCGGTGGTAATCTCAACCAAGTAAAATCAATTTTAAAATGTAGGAAGTCATTTGTAAGGAATCTTCCAAACGGAAAATGTTGCACACGTGTCTGATGGTTTCACTTCAACTTTCTGCTCGGTGTTAGCGGGATTAGTTGTTGCAAAGCTAAGCTTGGAAAATTGACTGCCAACGAAATTCGTCCTCTGTCTTTCACTGCAGTTTTCATTGCAAGGCAACTAGTTGAAAACCAGAACTCAAATATAACACATTCATGATGCAATACCAAACAGTACTGTTTCAACATGCCATAGGTCTTATCAGTGGTGCTAGGCTGAACCACAAATGGCGTCTTCGCCATCAAAATAGCGCTGCCTGGTGTTGATTCATAAATGTGTTGTGTTTGGGCTCTGGTAAATTGTGAAATTTGGTAACAGGATATGTAAATAAATCAAGTCACACGGTTAAACTCTTATAAATCTGCTAATATGATATATTTTGCATCAGAACAAAATTCAGGATGATTGAATTGAGAAAAATATTTTGAAAGATTGTGGTTAACACCCTTAACATTACAGATTTTTGTCAATAGTCTTGATCCAAAGAATAAATGTGAAGTATAATAGACGGTAACACATCATGCATTTCATTCAAACTGTATTCCTGTAAGGGCCAGTGCTTTATATGTTATTTGAAATCTTTATTAGTAAATCAAAGCCACTAAAATAATTGTGTTTCAAGTAATTATGATTTTCAAAAGTCCGAACTTTGCGACTTATTAATAATCACTGACAACGTAAGATCAAACTATTATATTGTTATAATTTGGTTCTCTAAGTATTGTTGTGTGACAATGAACTAATAGATTTTATAGAAATGCAAAGATGGAGTACAATTAAAGTTCTAGTTGATCACTTCAATAATTTGTATGACTTGGAGTTTTTCATATCCCAGTAATAGAAATTTGCTGCATTGAGGTACTAGTCTGTGAACTGTTATGCAATCAGACAAAACACAGAGAATACTGGTTGGCAGTTGAATATATTTGCTTGACAATCTATTATATCAATCTGTTATATCGTTAAACTAGACAGATACACGCCTATTCATGAATGTGAAATAATTTTTATCGAACATCGAGGTTCTTCAATTCTCGATGGGAAAATAATTGATGAATTTAATTTTGTGATTTGATTGAATCGTAAAGTATAGGCCCCAAAACGATTGAAATCAAAATCTGGCTAGTCTGCTTGATGAAATGAGTTGTATATAGAATTGAATTTGCTGTCAATATTGTTTTGTATGCTGTGAATTTTTTTTTACCGAATAAATAGAAATTTGAGAGTAAACTTTGTGTTTCATTTTTTCATTTGGAATTAAATGGTTGAAATTCATTTGGGTTAATGACATCTCTAAAATAATGTTTCGGTACCCGTTTTATTCATGGGATATATTGAAAAATGGCGAAAATTATCAAGTCGTTAGATTCATTTCACTAACAAACATTGAGATTTTTTCAAATGAATGCAGTCTGCACCATTTTTGTAATCAACGAAGAACGCATATCCGTATTATTGTCATTGTAGTCAATAGATTGAAGGATGTAGCCATTACTATGTGGTAGGAAATCATAATGAAGAAAAGAGAAATGAAACTTTCTATGATTTTTACATTACATGTTTTTTACAAAACATTTAAAGTTTAATTTCTCTTTTCTTCAGTAATCAATAGAGATTCCAATGTGTAGTCATATTTTCTGTTATAAATGGTATCTGAAAAATAATTGATAAGGACATGGTTATTGTTGGAAAAATTTTATTGAAAGGTCAACAAGGATTATTTAACAATTGTGGGTTACAAACGTATCAGTTTTAATAATCACTAAATCTTTCTAGTCACAGAATACTGATTGTAAATTTCTAGTCAAATGTATAATCATTCTATAGAACCCATTTAACTCAATTTCTTTCTGTTTCACCTCATATCTACTATTTGAAAAATAAACAAAAAAAATTATAACGGCATATATTTGGGTAATTCTGAATTTGAAAGTTCTTAAATATCAACTTTGTGGATTGTTATCCTTAATGACTACCATCTACGATACAATGTAGATTTTTTGTAAAGAATATATCAAAAATTCACATGAAATTAGTTATCAAATTGATAAATTTGCAAGAGATCTTCAGATTGATATCAATTAATTTTTTCATCTGAAAGGAATCTCACGATTCTCGTTACTGGATTTGTTGTGCAGATTTCAGACCAACACTTGTTCCACAGTCAAAACTACAGGCAAAGTATTATTTGTAGGAGTTTGATAATATGTGTGAAATTGTTCTCTTTTTACTTTCAATCCTTTCTAGAGTGAATATATGGAAATTGTATTCATCCTTTCTGTATATCTGATTTTGTAAGTTGAGCAGAAGTTATACTCAAGTTTCATAAACTTATGATGCCTATAAACATACGGTTATTGCCTAGCCATTAATGTATTCAATATGTAAAAAAAAACTACTGTGAAGAAAAGTTTCTGATTGTGAATCAGAATAGTATGTTATAGTATCTGAATATTAGTATAGTATAATATGTTATAATGTATGCTTTATTGTGCAGATGGGGAAATCAATGATAAAACAAATATGGTCTGTTTTTATGTGATTGATAATATTTTTTATGATGGGGGTTCCGACTTCTCATTGTCTATAAATATTAACAGATAGACACTAAACACCTAAAGGCAATAAATAAAATAAATAGATTATGGAAACAAAATTGTTTTTTATGTTTTTTTACTGTCAATCAGTGTTGCCAACAGAGATAAGCCAAATATCTCAACGCCATGTGTCAAATTACACGTTTTGACACCCAAATATTTAAGAGACACCACCTCGGGTTACCCCCACTGAAAATAAAAAGAGACATGAAGTGAAGTCTAAAAAATTAGATAGTATGTAAAACGAAAAGAACATGTCGAGGAATTTTTTCTCATGATAGTTTTCTAGTCATTAAATTACTGATTCGACAAATATATCTATTGTATAACATTCCTAATTGCGGGTAAAATGTGAGGGCGTGTTCAGGAGCTGATTTTTTGAAAAAAATTAATATGAACGTAGCTCGGGAAATAAATTGTTTCCAAGATACGTACTTTTCTACAAAAATCCCTTTCTCTATTACTATTTCAAATGTCCCTCATCTGATCTTGAAGTTTGGCTATTTTCAGTGAATGACTAGGTATTGACCAAAAAGTGTACGCCACTGACGTTTCCTGCAACAATTAATTTTATATTGGATAAAACATCTAAAAAAAAACGTTGTAATCTTTTGTTTTCCAGAAAAACAACGACAAGGGGATAAAAACAAATAGGGTGCTACGCATTGAAACAGTTATTATTCTTTTATAAATATTTTTTCTAACCTTTTCCAATCTGAAAAATAAACCTAAATTAATAAAGAATCTGCTGAAAATGTTATTGCATTATGTTTATATTAATAAACCACTGGAATCCAATTAGTCAGTAACTTGTCATATATTCATTTGCCTACATATTGATTAATCAATAGACAAATGAAATTTCTATATTTACGTTTCGAAAAATAACTATTTTCCATTTTCAAAATACAATAAACTCACTTGTAAAAAAACTCATATGAAAACAGACAAATTTCCTAGGTCAGATGTCAAAAGAATGAAATGTCCAGTGTCATATTCTTAGACATCTGATTACACATATTATAGGATATAGAATGATTTCTAAGAATTCAGTTAAGGTTCATATTTACGTTTTGAACTTCACGTCTCAACAATTTGTAAACTGTTCAGTAGAAACCCCACACTAAAGTGTTACTTGAATATAGAAATTTAATTTTTTCCAGTGGTTATTAATTTTGTTGACAAATTAATGAATACGTCGTTACTAACTGAACTCTTCAGTTGTTTATATGTATCATCTGGTATTTTCGGTAGTTGATGTTGCTTTGTCAGAACTGAGAGTGATAATCTATATATAAGTTATGTTGGTACAAGCAGGTAAGCCGGACGACCATTTTC
>WOGP01009407.1:0-10757 GCA_015342065.1 Leptinotarsa undecemlineata | reverse complement strand
CAATTGTAACATTTTGAACTTTTTTGAATAAACATTATTATTATAAACTCCTGCCCACACGTTAATACTAAATCGCACTGCCTGGTTCTTAAATGGAACTGCCTGGGGTTGTTTATGCTCCAAATGTGTTCGTTATTTCGGTTGAATATCCCACAATTCGTAAAAGTGCTTTCACCTGCCAAATTACATTTTCCAGGAAACAGGAAAATCAGGTCTTCTTATTAGCCAATTACAAAATTCTAATCTTCTTTCGAGATCACTTGGATACAATTTTTGAGATATGTGTATTTTGTGACATTTTAAATCACTTTTCTTGAGATATTACCAAACACTATAGTTCGATGTGGTTGTCGTCTTTCGGGATACAAGTTTAAATACATTTCCGATGTCCTAACACTGCTTCTATGGTATTTGCAATGAATTTGTATCATATCTCTTTTCTTCATTCGTGAAATCCATTTTTCGCCAAACGTTCAATGACTTGTACAATAACAAAATGCCATTGAGTGTAACAAATTGAAAGTCAAATTTAGAAACATCAAAGTCGAAAAAAGAATGATAAGTTATGATACATCATTGAAAAGGTAAAATATGGTTCTGTTCAAAACAGAAAGAATTCAATGTAGCGCCCATAAGAAAAAATAAAGTTGATGATGGTGGTCAGAAGACGAAATGTCGGATAGCAAATCTGAAAACACCATTATGTGCAATTTATTTTCGAATCCTTCGAAAAATAAAGCCAGAAAAAAATAAAAACTATTTTTCGAAACTTTTTCGGATATCTCCGGATATACTCGGAATTTCAGAACTTTCTCCACGGTATATTTCTAGTCAGGTAAATGCGCAACTTTGCCCCAATTTAACCATCTTCATATCTCTCATAGATTCTGAGAGCCGTATCTCTACCAGTGTGAGAAACTGTTAATCAAAATATTATTATGAATTTAATTTTCAAGTTTATCCAAAAAAATTTCTGCTAGCAAAGGACTCGAAAGATTTCCCATTATCTGCCCTTCATTGCATGAAAAATTTTCATTAAATTTAAAATAATTTTCAGGTAGACGTAGAATTTTCTTGTTTTACTACAATATTATTATGGTTTCTGTCTAAGAGACACTCAACCAGCTCAATTGTTTCAATTGGCTAAATACTGGGAAATAAATTTTGGACATCAAACAAACATTATAAATTTAGTTTGAATTGAGAGTAGTATATTTTAAGGAGATATTAATTTTTGGGAAAGGAAGGTTTTGGCTTTCTACTGCTTCATCTTCATACAAAAACATGTGGGAATCTTCCAAAAAAGGGAAGAAAGCAATACATTTCAAAATAAACTATACATTTTTTTGTATAAAGATGGGAAAGAAGAAAGCTAAAAACCTCTCTCATAAATTTATTATCATCAGATAGAGTTATAGAGTTACTTTTTTAATGTTATTCACCAATTGATATGTATTGGGTATACATATTGAATTACGATTCAAAATAGGTGTAAATTTTAGTTAATTGTGTGAGCATTTCTGAGGTTTTTATGGATGGATGAACATAGGACAACACATTTCTAATTGGAAAATGGAAAATTGGTTTGTTTGAAGGTGATTGACAATGTTTCATGCTGAACTTCACTAGTTCGGACTTCCATTGTCTAATATATAAAATGATTTGAAATCCCTGAAACAACTAAAAAAGGAGAATTAAAAATGAATTGCTGAAAATAACAATTATATTAAGCAAAATTAACCTGAAATGAAAGAACAGTGAAGTAAAATACAAGTAACAATAGAACGATTGAACAAAAAATAAAAAATAAAGTATGAAAAATTATTAAAGAAATAAAATAAAAATAAAAATTAAGAGATTTCAAGCCACGTTAGTTCACGACGTTTCGATTTGTTAGTATCTACAGTCATCTTTGGGTGATGACATCACCCTTAATTTTTATTTTCATTTTATTTCTTTATTTTTTTATACTTTATTTTTTGTTCAATCGTTCTATTGTTACTTGTATTTTATTTCACTATTCTTTGATTTCAGGTTATTTTTGCTTAATATAATTGTTATTTTCAGCTATCCATTTTTATTTCTCCTTTTTAGTTGTTTCAGGGATTTCAAATCATTTTATATATTAGACAATGGAAGTCCGAACGAGTGAAAATGGAAAATTGGTTGTTGTAATTTATTGCGCCAATAAAGTTTGGTTGATTGTGGGTACATGATCACAATCTTGCATTTATCACTTCCATTCATAATCAGCTCTGTTGACTTTAGGTAGGGTTTCCTTTACCTCTTTTTGGTACAGAGTTGTAGGATCATGCCTCAGAATATCATAGATTCCTGAATTAAGGAAATCTATAGTCTTATCAAAGTATTCTTTTTTATCTATTGCAATAACAGTTTGACCTTTTTCTGCTCTCGTCAATATAAAGTCACTATCATTACTTTTTGCTATATTGATTTTGCAGTTTTCATTTCCATATTAAACTGGATTTGATCAACAGGTTCGGACTTCAATATATTTAGAACAGATCTTTTGAACATACGTCCCAAGTTTTCATTCATTGGGAAAAATAGGTATACCATTTTTTATAATACATACCATAAGTGTTAATAACAAACTACCAGAATATTTCCGAGTAATGCCTGTTAAAAAGTCAAAACCAAATTTGAAAAAAAATTGATATCCAATTTACCTATTTTGCAGACAGAGAAACTTTTTGTGCAAGGTCCATCCAATCGTCTCTCTCTCTCCCACTCATTAAGCTTATGGATAAAATAAATGACGATATCTCCGTAGTCATTAAAGATAACACCATCAAACATGGTATCGTTGGATAACTCATGATCTTCTATAACCGTTCTGGTGATAATATATAGGATGTCATTTGAAAATCAAAAGTTGCTGTCATTTCCGGAAAAACCGGAAGTTGAATTTGTTTTACAAATATTTCAAAAAGTGCCGTCTAGTGACCATATTCAATGTTCCAAGTTTCAGAAATATCGCTAGAGAAATAAAAGAGAAAAAGTGGGTGTACTTTTATCGTATGTCACCCATATTTGGAATAATGCAATCGGGACAAGAGCTGTAGTCCTTGATATTGCTAAGGCATTTGACCGTGTGTGGCATGAGGCTTTGCTGGCCAAACTTCAAAGCTACGGCTTGTCGGATCATTTTTGTGTATGGCTCTTCAGCTTCCTGAAAGAACATTCCCTGCAAGTGACCGTCGACGGATATCTTTCGAATACTTTTACCATCAACGCTGGTGTTGCCCAGGGATCTATATTGCTTCCAACCCTCTTTCTATTGTATATCAAAGACTTATTGGAAAAAACCAAGAATCTAATATATTGCTTTGCTGACGATAGAACACTTGTTTCGTGTGTTGCAGGACATCGGCGGCGGATGCACATTTTCACCGGTAGCAGGAGGTTGCATATCTTTATGATAATCTAAAAATAATTTCTAATTGGGGTGAAAGTAACCAGGTTCAATTCAGTGCCACAAAAACCCATGCATCGGTTTTCTCTTCTCAAAGCTTGGAACACTGTTCCGAACTAGAAAACTGTACACACCTCAGCAACTTTTGATACTTTATGAAGCTCAGATAAGACCTTCTTGGAGCATTGTTCTTATGTATGGTGCTCCGCCCCGAAGCGTACCCTGAAGCTACTGGATACTATTAAAAAAAACATTCGCCTGATTGGAAACTCGAACATCACTTGCATTCTTGCTAGTCTGGAACATCGAAGAAAGGTTCAAGATTTGCCTCTCTTTTATAGATACTCCCACGAGAAGCTTTCAATTGACTTGGCACCTTGATTCCAGCAAGAGCGGACTATGGCTGCTCATCGTTTCGAGGTACAACTCAGTACACGTAGAACTTCACTGTTCAAGAACTCTTTCATCTGGAGAACTGCGTTTATATGAAATAAACTTGCTGATAAGCTTTTTTCAAATGGCTTTAATCTCCAGCGATTCAAATCCAATGTGAATCACTTCTTTCACACAGGGACCGCTCTTAGAGCGCCTTTAGGATTTTTTGTAGTGCTTGTGTTTTGTCTTAAAAAAAAATCATGCAAAATAAGCCATTTTCAATTGTAACTAACGTTACTGCAGTTTATATTAGTTTGAAAATGTCCTTATATATTGTTGCAGAATTTTTAAAATTTTACGATAGATTCAAATAATCTTAATTCAGTTGTAATAAATACTTTACATTTTCTGAATACTTCTCAATTAATTGTATCTATTTGTATTGTAGGTAGTACTTTCAGTAAACTATTTGGAGGGGAAGAAAAACCCACTGAAGAACAACCAAATGAGGAAAAACAGTCCGAGGATAAATTTGCAGAAGAAAAGCCAGTCCATGAGAAAGAAGATGATAAAAAGGAGGAAAGTGATAAAGACACAGATAAAAAAATCGGTAATGAAACCTCAAAAAATATAACTGGAAAAGTTAAAGAATTAAAACCGAAAGTAGTCACTATCAAAGAACCTATCAGTGCATCAGAAAATGTTTTATCTATAAATATCCTAGATAAAAATCAACTCAGTTTATCATCTGCGAAGTTATCAAAACTGGAGAAAATAGAAAATGAAATTAATCGTAGAGCATCTGCTTTGAATAATTTAGAGAGTTTTGTAATAGACGTTCAAAATAAATTATATGAAGATGAGTACATACAAGCAGGTGTTGAATCAGAAATAGAAAAAATAAAAACCGCTTGCTCAGATATATCAGGCTGGCTGTATGAGGAAGGGTCTGATGCTGATGCTGACACATATGAAAAAAAACTGGATGAACTGCACATTTTAACAAAAGATTTGTTTTCGAGAGTTTGGGAACATAAAGAAAGGCCTGAAGCATTGAAAGCTTTAAAATCCTTACTGAATCATTCATCAAACTTCCTAGAAAGTGCCAAGAACCTCACAAAAACTACTAACCCGGAAAAAGATATATTCACAGATATTGAAATTGATACTCTTAGTAAATTAATAAAGGAAACAATCGAATGGAGAGATAATATTGTGAAAGAACAAGAAGCATTGAAAAATTATGAACCTTTAAAAGTGACGGTAAAAATGTTAATGGACAAGATGGCCGCCCTTGATAGAGAAGTCAAGTATTTACTGAATAAAGCCAAACTTTGGAAGCCCAAAACTATTGAAAAACCTGTCAAGGAAACCTCCGACAGCAACACAACCAATTCAGTTGATGAAAATCCAAGTATTGTAGAAGAAGAATTGCCTGATGAAACAACTATTGAAGAGCCTATTGAAGACAGTGAGACGAAGGAAGGAGAGGGTGAAATTCATCCCACTAGAACTTCAGAACACTCGGAAGATAGTCACACAGAACTGTAGTTAGTGAAATTCTTTAGGTTATGAACAATTTTTAGTTTTCTTCAAGTTTAAACTTTTTTTATTGCTTTAGTGTATATTGAATGTATTTCGTCAAAATAAGATTTACATTTTCAAAAGTGAATATAAGATTGATTGTCTTAAATGAATATACCTAAGGCAAAGACATTTTCATTATTTATTTTTTTTTCACTATTTATGGAATGGTTAAATAGGCATTAATGTGATATTAGTAGTATGATAGTATTCACTGCTGGGTGGTTCTGATTGACAAATACATGTATAATGATCAAATATTAGGTTTTTATTTCAATAATTTTACACAATTTTAGAAAAGAATATGAAATAACGAAAATATGAGTTATTTTGCAAAGTAACTTAAATGTTACCAAAAGTTTCGAGATCTGTTTTTAACGATTTTATGTAACAAATTCAAAAACTCTGTATATCCAGATCTTCTACAGATTATCTGTATATGAATCATTTCAATATAAATAGAGAATAAAATCTATGCCTTTTCTGACCATTACCAAAAGACATCTGATACTTCGATTAACATTATTTGTACACCTTGAGTTGATGATTTTTTCTACACTAGTTGTTGATTTTCCTTTATTGTCTAAATTTTCAATAGGTTTTATCGTCTCATTTTCCACTACAAAAAAAGAGTCAATTACTCTAGTATGTGTGCGAGAATGTGTTAATAGTTATGAACCCGAATTTACTGACCAATCTTCACACAGGGATAGTTATATCTGCTCTTCCAGACTACCTAAGTGCTGAGTCAATAATACACATTTTAATATTAGTACATCGGAATTAAACTCTGGTTTACTTAGTCCATCTTGCAATTGTTGAAATAAAATATTTTTGAAACTGTAACTTCATATATTGAATATGTAACTGGCCCAGTCGGTAGGATAGGTGCAGTTTTTACCAGAATTACACGGCATCGTGGCCAGTTTCGGACTAGGAAAACGTGGCTTTTTACTCTTCAGCACTTGATCAGATTTTCAGTGGTTTGATCTTTGTTCCTGTGCACCGAAAAGGCATTGAGTTAGCCTGAAAGGCCATACGGGGAGTTCTGATAATTCGAATAGGAGCGGAGAATCACTTGGAGAAGGAAGTACATTGTTGAGTTCAAGTATTCTTTTTTTTCTGAATTATATTTCCTTGGTAAGGAAAATTGGAATTATCCAATTATAGTTGATGAAGCAATAAAATTTAAATTTTTTTGTACAAAAACTCTGAATAATAGTCAACCAAATACAATATTTTTTTGAACGATTCTGATTTCTTACCTGAAATCAAGATGACCAAATGTTGCTCAACTGGCAAAAGCAAATGTTATGTTGAATATGTCGACGCCATACCTAATTATGATGGCGACATGAATACTTTAACTTGTGAAACTTTTGAATTTGTTTTTGACACATGGAACTAACAATAACCTTATATTGGAAAGATATTTGATTATAGTAACTCAAACCAAATCGATAAACAATTCATTTACTGGTATTTCGTAGAAGTGAATTGAAAATTTTGCATTCGGTTAATGGTGCACTAATTCAATGTTTTGATGATAAACGCAGTCTTGAATGTTTGGCATAAGATTTGCTCATGACTGAAAAATGAATCTCTTTTGGATTTTGGCAACAGAATCTGAAACAGAAATTGATGCTGTTACACATTTCATTTAAGATAATATATCACCAATTTGTTTGAGAACTGTCATAGAGGTCTATCAGGACCGTTAGAAAGTCTGATTAGATAAAAGAACCCAGATTTTTTAGAATCTGCTCGCTTACATTATAGAGGAAGAAAATATGATATATCCGAAAGCTGTCACTCGACCCTAATTTCAGTACGCACAAAGTTGAAGGATTTTCTATAACACCTCAAATTTCATTCATACTCCTTCTTAAAGACCTCAATTCAAAATACGACAACCACTTTCAATCATCTTCTGCAAACTCAATCTCCAGATAACCTATCAACGTTCAGCCATGACCTCTCCACAGAAAATTTTCAACAAATAGACAAGTCTTTAGTACACCTCCCAATGTCGACTACATCCAGATATATATTCCATAGGCAGTCAAGTAAGCCCCATAATAAATTTGTACCATCTGGTCCTAAGTTTTACCTCTCAAGAAATCAGTCAATTGACAGAGAGTTACCTGAATCTGTAGAGACTAGGTACTAGTATTTCAAACTATTCCAACAATATCCCCAAACATAAAAAACTCAGGATTCGAACACGACTACTTTACTTATAACCATCATTCAGACGTAAATACTAAATCTGAAATCTACAAAAACTCTGGAGATTTTATCGAAACCCCCGAAAATTTTCAATAGATGAGCCATACCAAATAGGTATGGAACTTTACCACTAATCTCCCCAATTAAATTACTAATTGATATTTGAGTTGCAATTCCACAAGACTAACTATGGCTCGATGGCAATAAGTTGTAGGCTTCAAAAAAATTGTAATACATACTTTTCAGAACTTGATCTTTTTCATTTGTCATTTAAAATTCAAAAACATGGAAATCGGACGACTTCATCCAGAGATTATTCATTAAACTTCTGAATAGTCGTTTATTATTTTTTTTAATGATTATAACTTATTCTAGTGTTTGTACATGTCTTTTTTTAGTTTGAATTTGAACTTAATGTACTACTTGACAAATGAAAATGCATAACTTCATTGAGGTATTATGAAGTAATAACTTAACTGTAGGGTTTGTTTGCACATTGATGTAACATTTGGAACATTTTCTGTAATGTACTTGACATAATTACGTTTTGTTTTATAATTTAATTGATCATTGGTGTTGAATGTCTTTATGCTTATTCTTGTCTTTTCAATATTTTTTTTATGTTCCATTTGGTATTTTATTAACAGTTTGTGGTATACTGGACTAATAAAATATTATAAATAGGTTTATTTATTTTTAAGCAATTACAATAGTTTATATTAAGGATCTTACTTGTTAGATTCATAACTCAACTCTAATGCTTGACTGGTTTCAACAATTGAAACTTTCTTGATGTACCATTTGGGATTTTATAATAATTCTGTAGTGTACCTGACGGATAAATAAATAAATGAATAGATAGGGTTGCCATTATTCGATTATGCAAGTCTCTATTGCTGAAAAATTCTTTCCAGAAAAAATTTATCGTATTTATACAAAAATGAAAACTGGTATAGGTATCTGTAGAGTAGGGAGGGTTAGTGTAAGCCCACAGCACTAGGCCACATGTGACCCATTGTATATCCTCCCGAAGAGTTGTCCTCCTAGGTCATCATCCATCCTGTCCTTTCCAGGAAGATGGACAGGTCACTGGAAGACATCTCCAAGACTCGCCGAATACACACTCTCTTATTGACGATAAATCCGGGCACTCGCATAGTACTTGCCTGACAGTCTCATCTTCCTGTTCACACATCCTGCATAAAGGTGTATTCACTAGCCCCCTATTAGTGAGGTGTTTCCTTAGATGACAGTGGTCAGTAAAGAATCCTATTGTTTAACGTAAAATTTTACTAGAGACTGGTGCCAGATATTTCTTCGGCGCCATCTTCTCAGGGTCGCCCAGGGTGATCCTGGCAAAATTGCATCCTTTGTTTCCATCCTATCTCTTCAGGGATTGAGCATGGGTGTAACATTTGGCTGATGCTATAATTGTCGAAGTCATTAGGCCGTAGGTGCCAATGGGTCCTAAAATTCTGTAACCCACCTCTTTAACCCACCTCAGGATAATGTTATTATCTATCGAGGCTTTGGCTAAATCTTGGTGACACTCTAATACTAGCTCTGAGGTAACACGTTGTCTGTTCAAGGCTTGTCTGCTGTCAGTGCAGATTGTTATATTATTGACAGAAATTCCTTTCCTGGTTATTCCTTTTGTGGCGATTGAGATAGCAGTCAGTTCTGTTTGAAACACTATGATATTTTTTCCCATTCCCCACTTAATCCTTAGGCTTAGTGATCTGGAGTACACTCCACATCCTAAGCCTTATTTGGTTTTTGAGCCGTCTGAATATATGAATATTGCAATTGTAGCATCTGTCAATGTTGTCTCAAAACTTAGGATTCATTTTAAATTAGATTGTGAATGTGAATGAAAAATGAAAATATGGACTTTTCAAAAGTGATGAGAAGAGCGGATGCATGCAGGTGTTATTGTGTGTGTGTGTGAGAGAGAGATTGAAATAAATGGTCACATATAATCTGGCGATTGGACCATAGACATTTCATGTACATCGTAATTGTCTTCTACACCATACAATTTATATCAATATCTCGCAGTTATCGCAAAGTTAAAACTATCGCGTGACAAAATATATTCAAGGGGTCACTCACACATGATAAATGCGTGATGAAGAAAGGTTGCAATTTGAAAGAAACATTCGCACTTGTGAAATATAAAAATTTCATATCAAATTTCAATGAAATTCAAATTGAATTTGATTCGTATTATGATGAAATGCAAACAAATGTAGTATTTGATTATTTTCATCGCGTTAAAATTTTCTTTCTGTATTATGATTTTTACGAATTACGCAAGCATCAGTAGTTTGCTTAAGGAACAAGGTTAATTTCATTATCTGAACACGATTTGTTTACTGTTTTCATTATATGTTATTATACTGTTTATTTTGGTCATCAAGAAGAACATACATTTCACTCTACGTTGTACACATTCAGTTGAAAACACGAAGAATAATAAATACTAGATCTGGTATAAAAACCATTATTTTCGATCATTACCAGCGAGTTTTGCAAAAACTGCTTTCTTGGTTACTAAGAAATATTGGATAATATTTTTTCATTTATTTTATCTGTTGTGAATTGAATTGACCAAACATTAACTTCGATGCCCACAAGAAGATAAATGTCTCAAGGATGTTCTAGTAATCAAGAAGAAGAAAGTTTCATTGAGAAAGTTCTATGATAGAACCAGAGTTAGATCACATAAATCATTTGGCCAAATTTACTGAGCCTAAACTTTGGCATGAATAACAAAGATAATTTTTTAGAACTGTGAAATATCGATACAAACTAGTGGGTCGGTAGAGTAAGTCTGAAGTGAGTGGGTTCTTTTCGATACCCCACTGCAACCCATAAAGGTTTATGGTCCAATGTTTGATTCGTGTCGCTTGCGCTGTTTTTTAACAGTCTGCATGTGGTGATTCAAACAACACTGATTTGTTAGCGGGCCTGTTAGATAACGTGGATTGTCCCCGATTGTTTATATTTGAATTTTAAAATTTGTTTAAAATTTGTTTTTCCGTTAATCAGCTGCCGCCCCCATACGAACGACAACTCTCAGAAGTTGAGAAACTTGTGCGAGCTAAGGACTAACGAGGTCTTACCTTTTAAC
>WOGP01009406.1:0-10757 GCA_015342065.1 Leptinotarsa undecemlineata | reverse complement strand
GAGTGCAAAAATATTAGTTTGGTGTTTGGGTAATTGATCATAGAAGTTATTCAACTTTCACACCAAAGGTTCCAATCCCATAGTTATTTATTAAAGGTCTATGAGTTTGATTCCGTAGTTCGGTACTGTCCACTTTGCGAAACACAATGAATCACCGTAATCCAAAGATAGTCCACCAAGCGCTCACTAATTTATATTCAAAATCCTACTTCTGATCACCAATTGTAACGAATTAAAGAATTATCTGTCTTAAACAAATTTATTTTTAACAATACTTCACTAACGCTACTAATTTATACACACCAGTTAGCAACTAACGCTTAATTTATCTTCACTGTTTATTAACCTTTCTTTAAACGCACGATTCACTTTCTAGCGTCATACTCCCTCTCTGATCGAGGATCCGATTTTTTATAGTGATGACGAACATTCTATAAGTATACATCTATCGGTTTCGGTGCTAATCCATTCTTTTCCTTGCAGTTCGTCGATCGCATTTCTCCCACGGGGTTTGAGATAACGGTCAGGGCCGGCTTCAGATTCATTGCACTATTATTTTCTACAAACTAACCTTACATTATTTGAATATATCACGTTGTAATCCATACTTGAGATTATAACAGAAAACTGGAGGGGGACTTAAGTTGATTCTGCGCATTATGAATGTACACACGCATTTGAACAGTCTAATATCATCTTTCTGTTATCTATTAACATATTGTCGCCTAGATTGTGACAGTAACCACCAACTAATGGTCGAGTCAAATAAATGAAAAATACCCCTCTTTGGGATCCTGAACTTTTTTTCTCATTGGCCTTTGGTTTTATTGGGTAAGCCGCAGGTAAGCTTCACCTATTGGTCCACGAAGAGGAAATGTGGGAGTGGGGGATACATATATAATATAATGTTTCATGACAATCAGCAGTCAGTGAAAGGTTTGAGTTTATGTCATATGGAATATACCAAATGAGTTGAAAGTATCGGAATGTTGTTATTGTGGTGAGTTTTATAACATTATATTGATTTAACGTCTTATCGATCAACAAAGGTAAGACATTGACGTGGGGGAGATTCTGTTCCATGTTGCACCCCAATCAAATCCTGTGTAGGTCAAAAACCACACATAAAAGAGAAGGATATCAGAAAATGTTTGGTAGTATGTAGTAAGATTTTGTTGTCATCTGCAGAAACTAGTCTACAATTTCGTCAGGAAACTAATTGAGATCAGAGGGATTTAAGGCCAAAGTGATTTGATCACTGAACGAAGTCTAACGTATCAGGTTCCGCTCAGTTTTTCAATATAATTGCAAAAACTATTGAAGGGTCTGACAATTCTGCATGAATGGGAGTTCTTACCTGAATAGGTTTTTCTAAATGGGGTAGCAAAGAGATCATGGTCTCTGCAACTTAGGACAATCGGCACGATTATTCAATATTTTGTACATCTATCTGTAAGAGATAACGGAATATATTTTGAAAACTATAGGAAGATATTAATCGATACAGGAATGTCGGTTTCACGGGCTAATTATTTGACGAATTTATTTTGAACACTTTCAATTACGACAGATGCGAAGTTCAAACGACTATACGAGTATCTATTATAATAGTAATATAGATTCAGTAGAGTTTTAACGTTTTTTGATAATGAATCCTAATTAAAGATCTCACATTTTTACGTTTTTTTTTCTATGTGAGATTCATTGTCCTTTGGTATATACATTACAGGCTAACTTGTCAAAGTCAAAGTATGGTTCATTATCTCAAGAATAGAATTCTTATCGACAAAGCTTTCGAATGTATCTATCAAAAATCATAAAACGGTCTTGTGATTAAAAATGTTTTTATATTCCTTCTGAGTTTCGGAGTGCTATGAATATTTTTAAGTTGCTTCTAGAAACAGAAGCACCTAAACCATGGAAAGACGTATTGAGAAGTTCATGTATATCAAGCATTACAACGTTATTAAAAATGGGCAAAGAAGTATAAAAATAAATAAACTAGCACAAATTGCTATAACGCTTTTAGTAACTTCAAAATTTAAGCATTCACGTTAAATTAAAGTTCAAGTGTTAATAGGCTTGGGGTCAATTCAAGTTGGGAACGCTTTAATAAAATCCAAAACAAAAAATAAACGCAAACATTGCATTCATACGGGTCACAAATAGTGTGGCAGTTCTGTTGTATGGAAGCAGCTGTTGTATTGGATTAATTTTCCTTTTACCTTGATATTAGAAAATTGGGGGTCCGTCGAGTTTCACTTCCCTTCAATAAGGCCTTTATCTGACCTTAGAACGATAAAAATAGTACCCCTAAAACATACTTTCAGGTTATCAAGTATGTATATTCAACAATATAATTTCACAATTTAATGTCAAAATGTCAGTTGGGCCACAAAATACCCGCAGGGTTATTGTGCTGGTTTTGTAGACCTCCTAGAAGTTGTTTGAGGTAGATTTAACACTCTTGCAGGGGACCATAGCCATTTTTGTGACTCTCAGACAGAATAACCAAAGTGGTTTTCCAAAACTGATGAAATAAATATGAAGGAATCAACTTTGAGCTAGATTTAACACTCTTGCAGGGGACCACAGCAATTTTTGTGACTCTCAGACCGAATAACCAGAGTGGTTTTCCAAAACTGATGAAATAAATATAAAGGAATCAACTTTGAGCTAGATTTAACACTCTTGCAGGGAACCACAGCCATTTTTGTGACACTCAGACAGAATAACCAGAATTATTTTCCAAAACTGATGAAATAATATAAAGGAATCAACTTTGAGCTAGATTTAACACGTTTCCAGGGGACCACAACCATTTTTTTAACTCTCAGGCAGAAAAACCAGAGTGGTTTTCCAAAACTGATGGAATAAATATAAAGGAATCAACTTTCAGCTAATCCTTTCCAAGGCTGGATGAGATAAGTTAGATTAAACTTTGTTGTTACTGTTCTGATATATGTACAGAAGTATATGATCCATCCATGAATATTTGCATACAAGATGAACTTTTGTTCAAATCCGGAGTGTTAGAAAGACATAGGTTTTAAAAAACACCCTATAAGACTATCACTGTAATACTCATTATCTCAATTTACTATTCATGAATATATATTTCGAGGTATTTTCAACTCCAAAAAATAGCGGTTGATTATTATTTGAATTCTCTCCTTGATATCCTTTTATTTTGATTGCCAGAATTGGATGAAGCCCCAGCTGATTTGAGTGTACCGATCGTCTTCAAAGCGCCAAATAAGCAGGAACCAGTAGAAGAAAAATCGTCTAAGAGAAAACTAAGCTCTTCCACCAAGAAAACAAAAAAGTCAGGAAACAAAAGCCTCCTTTCCTTTGACGAAGAGGAGGACGACGATTGATTTTTCCTAACTTGAGTAAGTTGTCATGATTTTATTTTATTGAATATAGGTACGTGTAGTAACCCCCCTCGCCGAAGAAAATCAATACTTCCATCTACAGCGGCAACGTACATTTGAACACAAAATCATGACGGGTATTTTTCAGATTTCAGGTTTTAGGTTGATAGATATATCTGTAGAATTTTTTGTTATCGAATATTGATAGAAATTGAGTATATTTTAAGTCGAGAATTGATAATTGAAGCCTTGGGTAGTAAGTTTTGATGGAAAACTTGTATTAGTGAAGTTTCTACTTTGATTCTGAAATATTTAGGTAATTATTTGGTCCAGACAAATTTATCCATTCCAGGAAACAGGTATCTTTTGAAGGTACCTGCCCACTAGGTAGAAAAACGAAGCAAATGTTTCGTTAGCTATACGTATTATGCAGTTAATTTTCTAGAATGGAGTTTCCTAAAAAATTTTGGTTTTCCCAAATTACCAGATTTTTCCGGTAAGAAGTCAAAACGTTTTAAATACCTCTTCCTGCCTACATGCAAGTCTGAGATGACTCACAAAGCTGAATGAAAGAGGTAAAGTTAATACATTTTCTAAATTTAGACAAGGTTCATTGAAGTGAGACAAAAGACTGAAACCCAAAAATAATCTATAATCAACCCCTATCAGGCCTACCTACCCAAAAAAAATTAAAATATACCTAGGTAGATATTCCATTTGTTATTTCCTGGAATAAGGAGTACGTAAGACGAAACCATACATATTTCATTATTCCCGGAATGTATAATTCGTTAAAACAACAAAATTACTATCGCAACAGCGAAACCGGCGTAATTTTTGCAACAGAGTGTACCTACGCCTTGAAAAAATTCTATCCGAATTCGACGGTACTTTCCTCTCTAGTCATTGCGTGAATAAATATAGAATATTGAAAAAGAACATTGATTTTTGATGAATATTTGTTGAAAATCGAGAAATCTCGATAAAATATTGGAAAGCGAATCTAGCATTGCAAACCCATCAGTTAGCGTTGTGGAAAAGTTATTAGAGACGAAGTGGAGTGTACATGAACAAAATGAGGTTTGGGCGCAACCATTCTACGAGCGAGGGGAGCCCGCTTCACTTTTTTACCGGGTGCGGTGATCTTCTGATTCCCAAAGAAATTATTCACGCTCTAGAATGGTCTCTCACTTGAGTATTTCACATTTTCCCAATTATCAATTCATTTTGGAGTAAAAATCTCGGAGTGTGTTTGAAAACTGGAAAAGTTACCGTGAAAAACCGGCTGTTCAAGTATCTCATTTCTCATTCTATTTGAATTAATTACAACTTTGAAACAATAATAATTTAATTAAATCATCCATTTGAACAATAAAAATGTATTGCTAGCTGAGACGTTGAAAAGAAAACAAAAGTTCAAGTTCTCAATCCTGGTTCATTGCAAAAATACATATTTATAGTACTTAATTGTTATTAGCGAAGAAAATAAAAACTTCAACGGTGGATAAACAGCTGAAAGGATAATTTTTCAAAAGTTTCCTCGGGAACACACGCCTATTGAGTTACATATCGATCGATATATTTTCTCAATTGTTGTAAAATTCTATTTGAGCTTACGTAAGGAAAAAATTTTAAGACATTGTGGGATGGAGAACTACGTCACTATTTTTGGTCACGTGACGTACCGTTAGACGCCATATTGGCAGTTTGGTGCGATGCTTGGGGATAGCGACGTGTGTTTGGTTTTCTCTCCAGATTTCTGATTTAAAATAATCATAATTACGCACACAAAATTCAACACAGTTCGCTGTTTGTTTCGTTTTATTGAGTTCATGTGTTTACAGTTTTGAATATCGCGGGTTAATCATTAGTTCGGGTATTTACGACAATTGTCACAAAGTGCTATTGGCGGTGCAGATGTTCTGTTTCTTTCAAGTGAAATCCCATGTGCTATGGCGGGAATATTAGAATATTGAAGGATTTATGGTAAAAATTAAGTATTATTATTTTTATATTGATGAATGAAATGTTTAGAAAAATGAAAGACAAACCAAAAATTCGGTATCTTCTATGAATCAGCGGCGTTGGTAGCACTGGTTTTGTTATCTTTCCTCTCCACAGTCTACACTAAACAGTGGTGGAGAAAGAGAAATTTTATCTAAAGGTTAATTACGTGAGTATCAACACAAATTACGTTTATAATCATAACAGAAGCCGTGTAGAATCGAAAGTTAGGAATACCCATCCTTTTCCGAATGTTTTACAACAATACCTTGGTGCTACCCCTTTAATGTATGACTAAGAAGGATATTAATATAACAAATTCATCTCGCAAAATACCACATCTGTGGTTTAGTGTGCCTATCCAAATAATTACTTACAGACTAGCTAGTAAAATTTACTTCCTGAATCTTCACTAGATGATTGCTTTATATAGCCCAAATGATGTTTTCACCTTTTTTATGTGATTGGGACTACAATGAATGCACACAATAACCAGGTGAGGTTGCCATTTTGTATTCACATTCTCATGTTGGGAAAAATTTTCAACAGGTGACATCCAATTTTTCAGGAAAAACCATAAAATTTTCAGCTTCTAAAAACATATAAGAAAGAACAGGGAATCAACATCTCTCAGATTTTGTCTAGTATAGGTTATGTCTGGTCCAGCCCTAAGTAGGAGCCTCCAGAAGGCTCCTACTTAGTGCTGATTCAGGGTCTTGCATTATGGTAATGCTATCATGAATTTTTTCAACATTTGTACAAAATGTGGCCCATTAAATATTGAAGTCCTGTATTACTTTTGTAGATGGGAGTTAAAGCTTTTGGTTTTCCACTATTCCACCATTATACTAAAATGTCTGATGTCTGGGCAGCATAGACTTTTTTTTTCAAAAAAATATATAAGATATACAGTGTTCACTTATTTTAGACTTGAGATTGATCGACTGGGGCTCATGGAAATCATACTAATTTGATTTCTATATATATGATGGAATTGGCCGATACTTGATGAAAATCCATAAATAACATATTCAAAAAACACTTTGAAAATCCCACCAAAAGTGTTTTTTGAATACGTTAATTTTGTTTCTATTTAATAGTTTCTATAATTCAGACCTAACTAAAATAGAGATCAGTTCAAAAATATTTTTTTAAGATTTACAAAAACTAACACGGGTCCAGCTTCCATCTTGTAATTCTCAACTTCCCAATAGTTCCTTGAGAATGAAAAAGTTCTTCATGTAACAATTCATTTGTTCAATATATAAATTAGTCAGTTCATTGTGAGCTTTAAAGAATCAATGGATTCTTTTTTGCTTGGAATTTTTGGCAAAAGTTTTTTTAGACAACTGAAACTTTTTCATTCTGCCAGAATGTCAATCTCCCAACTATTGAAAGGGAATTTTTTAAGACTTGTACTAGTAATATTCTGCTCCTGTTTACTTGTTTAACTGTATTTTAATTTTTTGGGCTTTTAGAGACCTCCCACATTATCATCCATATTCAGTTGAAAATCAAAGAAACATTGAAAATACCAATGAACCTTATTCAAATAAATTATATCTGTATATATGCACCAAACCATCTTGGAATTTTAACATTTTTTTTATGAGAAAGTGACATTTCATTTGTCTTTTTTAGTTATTTATGGTTCACATGTTAATTGAGTTGTTCTATAAGTAAACCTTGTACCTATTTAAATAATTTATACTTGAAAATGTGAGAAAAGAAAATGTTCAACTACAATAAAAACTTCTATAACGATAGATAATGCGTAGAAATTTCAGATGTAGACTGGATGAAACAACTTTTTTGAAACAAATAACAAAGTTTAGAGTATAAACTGAATGGGATCTTCGTGTAATTAAATGTTCATATGATAGTAGTTGTTACAAAAGAGTTTTTTCAGGTTTCTATTTGAAATGAATTTCTATACAAGATATACCTATTTTCATAAAGATTTTTTTATTGTAGTTATTTTATTTCTTAATTTCTTTGGTAGTTTCCAGCATTTTTTATATAATGATGGAGAAATATAAAACCAAAAGCTTTTTTTTCTCAAAATATTGAACTCTTATGGACTATTACCTTTAAAATTCTGTCACCCTTTATGATATACTTTTTTGTTTATTTTTGTTGACAGATTTGACCGGCTGGCTATGGCAGATATTGCTGACATGGGAGAGGTTGACGAAATGCATTCCAAAGAAGAAGGTAACATGAATTGAAATATTCAATGGTTTGAAATTGCTTATTTTGTTCTTTCCCTTCCAGTTAGCATTGTTACAAACGGTGATATATCAAATGATATAGAAATGGAAACTCAAGACAGTCAAGATAGTCTCAAAAAGTCCAGCTTGCCCGAATCTGTAGGAATGGAATATGAAACTATTGAAACCAAAGATAATCAACCAGAAAATGTTAGCACAATGGAGGATAGTAATGAAGAAACTGAGAACACAGCTGAAGAAGTTAGTTCAGTAGCAACTGAGCGTCAGTCGGAAGTTAATGAAGATGATATCAGCCAAGAAACAAAAATGAGCGATGATCAAACGGAAGATAGTGAAGCTATTGACCGAGAAAACAGTCAAGCTAGTGAAGATGTCAGAGAAAAATCAGAAGTGGATGAGGAGGAAAATAACAGCAGGCATAGTGCCAAGGAATCTGAAAAATCTGAAGTTCGAACTGAGGATGAAGTTCATGAAATTGAATCTGACGATGAGGATCACGGCAGCAGTAAAAATAAAATTAGTAATGATGAACCAATTGAGCTCAACGACTCTGGTGGGGAGGGAGACGGAGATATCATGATAGTTGATATACCGAAGGAAAATGGTACGTCTGAAGTTATAGATCTGGCAAGCGATGCTACTCCTGAGAAAAAAGTTATTGAAAAACGAGAAACTGTGACACCTAGGCGGAGTTCAAGAAATTTAAATAAAAGTAGGAGTTATGTGGAGAGTGATAAAGAAGAGGAAGGTTCTAATTCTCCTCCGGAACATTCTGAAGAGTCTGATGTCGAAGAGGTTCTACCCCAAGATCCCTTGGCTTGTAGTGACTCCGTTACCATAGAGAGGGTTCCTATTGAAAAACCAAAAATTCCAGGAAAGTCTGCAACAATAGTGGTAAAAGACACGAAAAGACTTGTAGAAATAGCTTCTAAATCGAATAATACAACTCAGGGTAAAAAGGAGCCTACTCTGGTGATTATTGACACTAATTCTATTTTATCAGGACATGGTCCTGTTCCTGTAAATAACAAACCCGCGCCCAAACCCGCCCCTTCCCCTATAACCACCCATAGTTATCCGAATGTGCTACCTAAAGCTTTACCAGCCCAAGGGATGTACCCCCCAAACATGAGAGCGACAATAACTCCAATTCCCATAAATTCCTCAAACCTCCCTTCTACCGCGCCAGTCAAAACGGCCCCTGCAACAATAACACCGACATTGACGACACCCCTACTTCCCACCTTGACTGACGACATGTTCGTCGTGGAGGCACCGTCATTCATAGTTCCATATGTTTATGAAAAACCACCTGTTAAAGACTTCAAAGCCTTCATCAAAACTATTCAAGAACAAATTCTTGAGCGATTGAAAAATGAAAAGGAAGAAGAGGAAAAGGCAGATGATAAAGAAAGTGAAGATGGCGATAAGAAAGAAGAAAAAGTAGAGGACGAGAAAATGGAAACAAATGAAGAGGAAAGCAAAAAGGACAAGAGTGATCCTCTTTATGAACCAAAGAAGGGAGTTGATGAACAACGGAAACCGTATTCATACTTTGATAGTCCTTTAGGAAAGTTTTTTATCAATATCGGTTTTAATCTTGTACAAGAATATGTACAAACTGATCTTTTGAAACAGCAGAAGCGCAAACATAGCAGGGAAGGAGGTGCCAATGCAGAAACTGAAAAAACTATCAAGTCGCTCATGAAGAATCTTCAGTACAGCAAATCAAATAATGAGCACTTCAAAACAGACTTGAAGAAGTGTGAGTTCTGTAATTTCAAAACAGAATCCTCTCTTGCCATGTCTTACCATTTGGAAACCCCTCATATGAAGAACTTTGTCTACAAATGTAATTTCTGTGCATACGAAGTGCGCAGTCCACACGATATTCTTTTTCATATGGAAGCTGAACATGCAGTCAGGGGTCATCTCGAAAGAGCACCCGCTTTCCACCAGTGTCCAAACTGCCCGTTCGAAGACAACCAAAAAGGTAAATTATCCAGACATTTGGTTACCTGCACGAAGAAATTCAAGCCGGAAAGGAACCTGGAACCTCCCGTTGATTGGGAACCGCCTGCGAAAATACCAAGAGTGCCTAAGATGAGACAACAAGGTCTGAACGCCACCGCTGCAGCTTACCAGGCGATGTCGAAAACATCTCAGTACCAGTTCCTGTCGAAGATGCAGCTCCATAGCAGTCAGAACGCCTTGAACAGAGGCAGAGGGCGGCCCTCTCTCGGTACCAATATGGCCCCCAAACCACAAACTATGATCAGACCGTCTGGCATGGTATTCAAGCCACAACCTTCTATGTCTGGTGGATCTGTGCTCGTTCCAACTAGTTATCAACTGAGCGGGAACCAGGTGTTCCAGGTGAGTGGACGATTTGAGAAGTTTTTTGTTGAGTACCGCTGAATATCGTTCTATAGTCAAGCATAATAGTATTTTCACATCAAATCGTGTGTATTGTTTTTGACAGATTTTAATGTTTATGAATACAATTTTGTGTTTGGGGTGAATTGTTTTGAAAATTGTTTTGTTGCACAAAAAAGTCTACAAAAGTTTCAGCATAATCTTTGTCAATAGATATGTTTGGTATGATGAAAGTACATAAGTAATAATAATCTTTATTGCAATAGGAAACCTAATATACATATCTATGAGTGTAATAATAACACTAGCACAATGAAATATAAAAAAAAGGATGTGAAAAGTTTCAAATTTAAACAATTTGAGATTAAAGCTAGCATGTAGCCAGACAATGAACATTACATATGAATATTTCAGTATCATATGTAAAGTAACATTTAAATAGATAATGAAATATAGGTACATATATACAGGGTGGGACTAAATAACTGTAAAACATTTAAGGAGGTGATTCCTTATGGAAAAAAAGATAGGATCTTTCATATAAAGATATTTCATTGGAGCATCCCTTGTTAAGATATAGCCCCTTAAAGGGGGTACATAAAATTTGTATACATTTTTTTTGTATTGAATGATTGAATTTATTTCAATAGGAATCCTAATATACAAACATTACATTATTACCTTGGTTTAATAATACATATACAAAGACAACTTAAATCTAACTCTAACTCAAACATTACATTAATACATTGGTTTAATACTACATATACAA
>WOGP01009405.1:0-10757 GCA_015342065.1 Leptinotarsa undecemlineata | reverse complement strand
CACGTGACCTATTTTGTAGACGCCATTTGACATCATTTCTTAAGCAAAATCTACTGCCAAAATCAAATTTCACCTAAAACGATAAATAAAAAAGTTTTCCATTTGATGCGGACTTTATCGGTGACACTGTATAATATTTCAATGAGGTATAATTATGGAAAAATATATGATCCGCCATTTTGTAGCTGCGGTCATCTTGAATTTGCATCTTTCCCAAAGTGTACTACTATTCTTATAATCAAGCCCCGTCATTTGATACCATATCGAAGTAGTTGTGAAAAATATGTAATCCGCCATCTTGGATTCACAATGATAGATACATAATTCTTTAAATTGTACTATCATCAAAACTAAATGTGTGTTCTAAATATCAGATCAATCTGTTAACAAGATGAGGGGGTCAAACTTCAATTGCTGAATTTGACCAAAATAAATAAATATACAAACAGAGCTTTTAATATAGATCACTTTTCACATATAGTCAGCGGGCATACTTGAAGATTGACTGTAAATCAAATCATCTGAAGAAACAATTCATTCACGACAGTCTCAACTCCCTACACTGTAGGTTAATGGACTGATACCTATTGTGTCAGTGTAGGATTCTTCACTGAAATTATTCCTGCATATGGTGCCGCAATAGATTTTCAATTATTGGAACACACTTGCAGACCGGTTTCGGGCTGTTTGGCCACTCATCAGTGCAAGGTGGTGTCCACCATCAATATAAAATCGATGATTTCCGATAATTTAAAATCGAATTCCTTCAGAGTATCACTTCTCGAACAAGGCTGATTCGGAAACCAAACAACATGTTTGTCATTGCCCCATCTGCCTGTGAAAGAGGTAACCAACCACCTATCCAAAATTTGTAGCAGCATTGCACCCGTGCGAAGCCGGAGCAGCTCACTGATAAGACAATAAATATAAAAAAATTATGACAATACGTCGATTAATTTTTTTGTTGTTATAAAAAAATTATACTGCGCTCCCGCATCCTCAAATTCACTCGTGGAGGCATATTTTCGGCATTAAATTGACATTATAAATAATAAAGAGGTGAAACTTTTTTTGTAAATTTCCTTCCTTTTGAGGATCTTATTTTTAAATTTCTCAATTCTTTATAGTTTTTGAAATATTGGCAAAAACCGTAATACATCTTAATCTGTTTATAATTTTTGAAATTTTTTATATATGGAAAACCGGTTCCAGCACATTTTTCTAGATATCGGACGTGTTTTTTCGACCAGAATCTTTAAACTTCTGTAAGGCAAAAACCTTTGACGATACATATCAATCTCTATCAATTCCGCAACAGTAAGAAAAAGAAAGTTGTCAAATTCAACAGAACCAATATATGAATCCATCGGATCAATTGGTACACTTATCATTGAATTCAGTAATTCTTCTGTTTGACAGGAAATACAGAGAAGTCGAATGAAATTGCAAAAATGTCAATGTAACGTCAAAATTGATAGTAGTGAAATGTGAGTGTTTTCAAAATTTACCGTATTTCTCCTCAACAATATGTCGAAGGTAAACATAAATTAGAATACTATTTGAAGAATGCCATTTTCTATTTTACGTTTTTTAAGGGATATAAAATAATACAAAGTAATAAACGATATCAAGGATTCGACGAACAACACAATATGAATGAACATATCAATGGTGTGATGTGTGCAATTCACAGTGCTGCAAATTTTGACAGAAATTTTCCTTGTCCTCAACACCAGAGTCTCCAAATATGTGCTACTCCGAATAACTACGGTATAGACAATAAAACAATTATTAGGTAATATTATTCCTACTTTACTGCACTTGTAAAATATATATTCCGTTATAGCGCCAAAGGTAGAACAAGAAGTAAAAGTCCAATTAAGGGCGCAACCAAAAAAAAATCCGTAAGTTTTCCATGTCAACAGTGGTCCACGACGCTCAAAACATCCACTAATCATATCTGTAAGGATACTGGTAATTATTTTGAGAAAATGAGAAACGAAACCTCATAATGATATTTTATAGGAGATGCCCCATATCCTGTTAATATAGAGTCAATAGGATTGAATGTTGAAAAGGTTAACAGTTGTCCCGATCGGACATGCTCTCATATCTCAAATCAACCCATTAAAGGTTGTTCAATAAAATCCCTAAGTACAATGGAAGTGTCAAATTCACCTATCTATTCTCAAGTAAATGAGAAGTCATTAGATATTCCAAAATATTCATTCATTAAACTTACATTATTTTGTTTCAGGATGCTAAGCAGAACTTTTGTCCAGAATCGGTGGTTATCGGTCTGAAAGATGAAATCGAGAAGGTGAAAAGCCAGCTGGAGCAAATATCTACATCTAATTCCGATAAGTTCAAAGTGGGCGGCAAAGGAGAACCTGAAAAACAAATCTCTCAACTGAAAGCCGAGAACAAGCAATTGAAAAAAGAGTTAGAGCACAAGAAAAAAATGTACTTAGCTTCAGTGAGAGATGTTGAAAGAGCCAAGGATATTTTGGGTGACTATGAAAAAAAAGTTATTTTACTGCACGAACAAGCTATTCAGTCTTCTAAAGTCATGAAGCAAAGTAAAGACAAGTTTTGCAAATGCATCAACCAAAAGGAAAATGTTATAAAAGAACTCAAAAAGAACAACGAAACTTTCCTTCGGACGATTGAGGAAAAAGAAAACAAATATAACGAATTGAGTAAAGCTCTCGAAAATATGCAAGGGCTCTTCCAGGAAAATAATGAACAGTACTCCACTTTATCAGACAGCAATAAATATTTTGCTGAAGCGATTAAAGTCTTAGAAAAACAACTCAATAATTCACTGACGGAAACTGAACAGTACAGAGAAGAGGTTAAAAAGCTAGAACAGGTAAACACATTGTAGTTTTTTGTTAGCTCTATATCACGAAAAAGGTATTCGGATGCATTTCAGAATGAAATATTGAATGAAAAATGTATGGTTCTCAAAATATTTGTGTTAGTTGTAACTGTAAACCTTGATACAAGTTCCTATCACATCAAACAAAATATTGTTGGGATTCCAAATAATTAACATATGCTCATGATTTGCTATTTATAATAATGCATAAAATTTAAATCGAAATCTATAACGTCAAAATCTGAAATAGAGGTCCTTATATTAGAAATATCCATAAAAGGTGATATTCAAATTAAATTTCATGCAAAAATAAAATAAAACTGTAAACATCGCGATTAGTCAACTTTTAACATCTCCGCCAATGAACGCTTAGAACGGATATATAATTTGAACGAAATCAAGGCTACGGGATCTGATTCAATCAACAACAGGTCATTGAAGCAACTCCTTGAGATGATTATCCGATACCTGTTGAACATAATTAATAGTTTGATCGCTCTCAGATACTTCCCTCGAAGATGGACGCATGCCTTGATCACTATGATCCCAAAACAGCGCCAGAACCCGCTCTTTCCCCAAAATCACCTTCCAATGGGTCTGCTGTGCTGGTTGAAAGTGTTGGGCTGCAAAACTAACAGAAGAAGTTGATGACCGAAATGTTCTGCACCGAACTGCAGGTCCTTCTCTTCTTTGATATTTCAAAGCCTTTCGATCGTGTCTGATACGAAAGCCTTTTACCCAAAATCTTTGTTTACGACCTGCTTTGGGGCCTGGACCGGTGGATTAAGTCCTTTCTGAAAGGCAGAACATTTCAAATCACAGTTGAAAGAACCCTACCAGGGAAATCCACTGTGGAGTGCCTTAGGATGCTTGTCTGTCTCCACTACTTTACAGCCTCTACGTGTGCGAACTCACCAGGTTTGACCACGTAAAGGTTTTCCTAACGCCGATGAAACGGCTCTCCTTGCCGTTTCCATGAGTCGTGAGCTGGGGTCGTCAACATACCACGTGCATTAGCCGACTTAGAACTGGTACCTTGATTGAAAGAGTCAAGAGTGAATCCAGACAAAACCCAGGCGATAGATTTGAAGATAAGAAGATTGAATGAAAGTCTCGAGTCAAGTAATTGGGTCTTACAATACACCGTGGTCTCACCTGGAAGCATCACGTCGAGTCCACCAAGCGCGAAATTCAAATAAGGATAGGTACGCTATATCTTCTTATCAACATAAATTCAAGGCTCAATCTCAAGAACGAAGGTTTACTGTACAACACGATGTTCAGGCCTGTCATCATGTATGGCTTCAGACGATTGGGGACAAACCGCCTCGACTAATCTTCGCATTTTGGAAAGATTTCAAAATAAAATATTACGTATACTGGTGAATGCCTCATGGTTCGTGCGGAATGAAGCCATCCGCACAGATTTGAAGCTGTTGACCATAGTTACAGCAGTCCATCCGAGTAAGCGGAGTCTCATGAAAATCTATCAGTTAGGGAAGCCGTAGATTATGCTATAGACTACCCCTCCCAATTTATAAGGTCCCGTCGCTCAGTAGGGGCGGCATAGCGGTCATGTTCTTCGAAATCAACCACTACGAGCATACGTTGAAAGGGTAAGGTAGCCAACCTGATTCAAGCGAAGATGTGCAATCGGTGTGAAATTAATTGTTATTTAGTATAGTCGAATGAGTAACTCCGGTGAATCGCTGTTCATAGTCAGCTGTTAACTTCGATATTCAGAGCTCATCGTCATTAAAAAGGCAATTGTTCTTCAGTGGAAGGCAATTTGTTTCTTACTGCTGTTGGAGATAGTGAAAGTTGGAGTTTTTGGAACTTTTATTATCAGTAAACTAATACATTTCTCTATATATGATGGAGAACAATAAATTATTCATTTTATATTGGCATATTATTAAGATTGGAGTTATATCCAACTACATCTGGAATCAATTGGACGCGTTTGGTTGTGTGAAGGACATATCATAAAATTTTAACCATTCGGAACAAAATCAAAACGTTTTCTGAGGCCAACCATCGTACAGCAGCGATATTTTTGATATTGGATAAAGGAAGAAAAATTACCTGTTTGGCATCTTCCAACATATCCCTACCATGAGGCGAAGAACTTTTGGGATTACCAGGCTATTTCAAATGCGGTGACATGAGGCTGCGGTACCACCCTCTTGAGGTGGTAACTTCAGGCTGAATTTTCCTTACAGAGACGTCTAATGGTGTTTGGACGATTGATTCCACGAAAAATAAACCATTGCACCTGAGCAATGCGGCTGCACACCTTTCAACTTATGAATTAGGACACGTGTCTCTCGAAATAGGGCTTTGTAAGATAATTTTCGCGGATTTGTGTCTTTAATTAGGGAGCGTAGAGAACTTCTGTAAGCCGGGCATCGTAGTGCCCCAGAAGGTGTTTTCGGTTGGATTAGTCTAATCATAGGGAATAATAATAATTCCGTTATTATTGAAAATTAATCCAATTGTTGGTTTGATTTTGCAGGGTTGAACTTCAACTAGTGCTTGGTAATCTTCACCACTGAGAATTGCTGAATACCATCTGTCTGTTTAAAATCTGTTTTTCCGTTAATCAGAATCAGAATTAAGATAATAGTTTCGATAGTCATGTACCGGATTCATGTCCCAATCATCAGATTCGCTTTTTTTAAAGAACCCAAGATAAAACAATTGAAGGAAAAGACTAAGGGATTAGTGGCGATAACATGTTCTTTCAGGAAAACGCCATCTACGGGATCGATAGAAGACTTAATCCACGAATATCAAAAAAAAAGGATAAATCTCCTACGGTGGTCGATGTCGAAGCTTGGCTTCACAACTAACAGCCTTCGGGCGCCTGGTACATCTTTGATATTTCTAGTCTTGTGTCGATCTAGTAGATGCCATCATTAGTAGAGGTGTCATTACCTCTACCTACTTAGACTCATTTTGAAAGGTCAGTTGAACCCAGAAATGAATTTGTGGCTCAACCTAACCCCAATGATGAAACCTTTATTAGTAGATCGTAGATTAGTAGATCTTGGCGGTGGAAAGCGAATGCTGTGATTTCGAGCTTTGATGTCACTGGTTACCTTACAGTAGGAGCTACTGTGGGTACCAGAGGACGAGTTTCTTTTGACGGTCGATGTCAAAACTTGTATTTGAAACTGACCGTCATGGAAGGACCTGTTGTCCTTCAGAATCGTTGATTGAATCTTCTGTCAAACTTACAGTTTTCATCTTCGAGAATGATGTCATCGCCTTCACTTACGTAGGTTTTTCCTTCAAGGACAGTTTAATCAAGCAATGCATTTGTGGGTCAACCTAGCACCAAAGCTGGAACCTTTGGAAGATCGAAATAGTACTGTGGGGTGGTGGATCGCGAATGCTTCATTTCGAGCATTGGTGTTACTAGTTACCTCACAGAAGAAGCTACTGTGGAAAACAGAGGGCAAATCTCTTTCGACAATAGATATCAAAACTTGTGTTTGCAACTGACCGCCTTGGAGGGACATGTTGTCCTTCAAACTCGTGAATTGAGTCTTCATCATCGTCGTCTTCACTTACGGAGGCTTTTCCTTCAAGGACAATTGAATTCAGTAATGCATTCGTGGCTCAGCCTAGCACCTTGATGGAACCTTTGGTAGATCGAAACAGTACTGTCTGGTGTTGGATCGAGAATGCTATAATTTCGAGCTCTGGCAGTTATTTTGCCGTAGAAGCTACTGTGGAAAACAGAGAACAAGTAGCTTTCGACGGTCGATGTCAAAACTTGTATTTGCAACTGACTATCTTGGGGGCCTGTTATACTTCAAAATCGTGGATTGAGTCTTCTACCAATCCCATAGACGGAGATGTGATGGCCTCCACTTACGCAGGCTGTCCCAAAAGAGACAGTTTAATTCAGCAATCCAATTGTGATTCATCCTAGCACCAATGATGAAACTTTTGATAGGTCGAAACAATACTGGCTAGTGTTGGATAGAGAATGCTTTGATTTCGAGCTCTGGTTTCACTAGTTACAGTACAAAACAGAGGACGAGTTTCTTTCGGCAGTTGGTATCAAAACTTGTCTTTGCAACCGACCACCTTGGAGGAACCTGTTGTCCTTTGAAATCGTGGATTGGATATTTGGTCGATCTCATAGATTTCATCTTCGTAAATGGAGATGTCATGGCATCTACTTACGCAGGTTTGTCCTTTAGGGACACTTCTATTCAGCAATGCATGCATTTGTGATTTGACTTTGTATCACTGATTACGAATGCTTCAGTCTTGGGCTCCGGTTTCAACTAGTTGCCTGGTAGTGAAAGTTACTGTTGAAGACAGAGAACGAATCTCGTTCGACGGCTCAGAAGATGAATTGATCGAATATTTTCTTTGTTACAATGAAGAAATCAATATTACATAACAAATTTTTTTTTTGCAATTTGACAAATCCTCAATTAAATGGAAAAAAATTAAGAAATTTCCCCACATTTCCCAAACATAAGGATTCATTGTGATATACTAACTGGAAATTTTGACTTATCTCACAATTCATCACAAATAAGCAATATTCGAAACTTTGGTCTCATAGTTCATGGAATACTAACTATCACCATTTCCTCAACTCAAAATATGGTTCGAAATATTTTTCTCGTAATTATAGTCATTTACAGTCGTCACAGACTGGTGTATTTTTGTTTTTTCAGCAAATAGCAGACTTTGAATGCAAAACTTGTTCAGAAATGGAAGCGAAATCAAGAAAACAAAAAGAGAAATACACAAATCGGATAAAAGAGCAAGAAGGAAAGGAAAAGATTTTAAAGGAAAAAATAACAGAATTATCTTCTCAGATGGAAGTCGTTAATGCTCAAAAATCGTCGTTTGAACAATTGCAAAATCAGTGCAATGAGTTGCAGGCAAAAATTTTGGAATATGAAAAATATGCAATAAAGTGAGTCGTTGAAAGATACTGAAAACTTGACGTTAACTAGATTAGATAACTCATGTGTGAATAGTATATTGTTACTCAAGTTTGGGAATTGCAACATGACACAATCGCTACATTTGTATTGCAAATATCCACGATCACTACAATGAGGCATTTTGTCGACATACTATTAACAATTTCATAGTGATATAAAATTTCCCTCGTAAATATACAAAACTTATTTACTGGAAACAATAGTCAAATCTTCAATCATGTCAAGTTGGCAATACCCAATATGAATTCTGAACTTAGGATATAAAACTATCAATACTGTAAGTGTTAAAAGGTCAACTTCCTCAGTTGTGATGAATATTACTGGAAACTATTCGAAACGTGTTACGTGTACCTTTTTGTTAATATTGAAAAAATCCAAAAAGTGAAATTCCCTGATCCAGGAAAATTGGTAAGGTACAGAATGAACCTTTTTCCTGAAGTACGAAAAATCACTCACTAGCAGCGCTAGTAGTTTGGTAGGGACAAACACTGCCTAATCCTCATAAAAGCATATGGTAAAGTACAATTAAGAAATAATGTTTTTAACAGAAGAAGACGTTTCTGGAGCAAAACTAAAATCTGCAACTGTAAAGGCTAACAATGTGCTGACATTAAAACGTTAGCTTGCATGCCGTAATTTGAAAGTAACTGGAAAAAAGTGAATTAACAGACAGGTTAGTATATAGACTCTAGTGTAAAAGAGTTGCGGTAGATTCAAAAGGTAATAAAAGATTTATTTCCGATTGAAAAGGAATCAAATAGATGGTAATGAAACAAATTTAATTAAATATAATAAATGAATATAATTTAATAAACGATTGAGGTTATATCTCAATATCAATATATACCAATGGTAATTAACTATGAAACATTTCCTGTTTAGAGCGTACATATGAATATTGATTTATTTTTTGCACTGTTAAATCTACTTTCCTCGAAGCATGTATCCATTTCTTACATCTAACCTCATTAATATGAGGTTTTATAATTGGTACAAAAGACACGTTTACTTCCGAATATCGATTATCCGACGTACAATTCGCAAAATAGCAATGCTTTGTTGGCATCATACTAGCACAAAAAATTGTTTATGTCAGATTTATATTTTTAAATTATGAATTATATTACTAGTGCTGCCCCTCGTGACACGTTCGCTGTACTATTCTCAGGAAAAAGCCTCCTTGCCTCTGCAAATTATGACAATAATTTTATTATCGTTTAAATCATAATAATTTTGACATTGTCTAGCTATTTCACGAGTGAGTTCAATATCTTTAAATATATTTCCTGTTAAGTGCTGAGGCGTCATCCATCTCTTACCATACCAGTTGTCTTTCTGCAATCTTCTTCTCAGTCAAACTAGAAAGGTTAGAGAGTTCAGTTTTCTACTCAACGACGGTGATTAGGTCATTTTGATGTTTCATTACATAACCTCACCTGACCAGATTTCTGGTGTAATGGTTGACGTATTCTGTCGCGACAGCCATCTTGATTTCGAACAGGTTGGAGCCTGGCTCTCTCACCCTTTGGACTGATGTTTACCAGAAGGACAAACGGGTCATAACTGATGTTGAGTGTTGATTGTATGGTGGCATGAATGTCCTCAGACATCAGTGCCGCCCTTTACGGTGTACCCCTACCTGGCATGGGTAGGATGGATGAAAAAATGGTTCCTCTTTCAACGCAGGACATAGGGGCCTCATTCGACAGAGTGTCGGGGCCTTCTATATCGGGAGGGGTCGTCTACAGTATAATCCATAGCTTCCCTGACTAACGGGTTTTCATGAGTTTCTGTACAATCAAAAATTTTGCTGATTTTTCGACTGAATGGACTGCCGGCTTCATTCCGCACGAACCAAGTAGCATTCACAAACATCCTTATTAACTTGTTTTGCAATCTCTCCAGAGTGGAGATATTATACGTAGACGATTGTCCCAGACGCCTGAAGCATACATGATGACAGGTTTGAACATCGTGTTATAGATTGTAATTTTGTTTTTGAGACTCAATTTGGATTTTCTGTTGATCAGAGGGTACAGTCTAACTATCCGACCCGCACATGACGTGCGGGTTCCAAGTCAGCCTACGGTCTATTAGAAGACCGAGGTACTTCACCCGGGCCTGCCAGTGAATTTCCCTTCCAGAGATTCTCATTTTTATGACCGGAGAAGATTTCCATCTTCCCATGGTTATCGCCTGAGTTTTGTCCGGGTTCACTCGGATCTTCCAATCGAGGTACCAGTGCTCGAGGGCGTCCAATGCACGTTGCATGTAGACGACGCCGTGCTCCCGACCCATGGAAGATGAGAGGAGAGCCGTGTCATCGGCGTATAGAGTTTTCTCGGGCCTCGGAAGGTCACAGTTGTGAAGTGAATACAACGTCGGGGAGAGCACATCCCGCTGTGGCGCTCCAGCGAGGATCTCTCTATTGTCAGACAGAGAGCCCTCTAGTCTAACTTGAAATGTTCTGTCTTTCAGGAAATACCTGATCCACCGGATCAAACTACGAGGCAGGTCGAACGCAATTAATTTGTGCAAAAGGCCTTCGTGCCAAACACAGTCGAAGATGGTAATATAGCGGTTAGGGCCGCGTTATGTCGATGGATATAGGCCGAGACCGCATATGCTGGACATGCTGATATCAAGTGCCGACTTCAGCCCACTCGACCTGAGAAAAGCGAAGGTCAGGCGCTTTGATAAGCCAAGATCTCCAATGTTATTGAACAAGACCCCATGCATTGGCTTATCCTTGTGTTTCCGCAGAAGTAAGGTGATCTCTGCGGCTTTTATCTGAGCTTTCTGCTGAACAGGTTCCAACTCGGTGACAGAGTTGTGGTCACCTCGTTCAGTGTCGAAAACTATACCGAGTTCATCAGCTGCTCGGGCAGCTGCCCTGA
>WOGP01009404.1:0-10759 GCA_015342065.1 Leptinotarsa undecemlineata | reverse complement strand
TCAACAATCGAAACGTCATGAACTAACGTGGCTTGGAATCTCTCATCTTTGTATTTTATTTTCTTTTTTCATTTCTTCATTTTGATTTAATTTTTAATAAATTGTTCTATTTTTTTACTTGTATTGTATTTCACTTTTATTTCATTTCAAGATTTTTTTTGCTTAATATAATTTTTATTTTCAACTATTAATTTTTAAATTCTTTTTTTGAGGTGTCTCAGGGATTTTGGATCATTTTATATATTGAAACATTGTCAATCACCTTCGAAAAAACATAAATAATGGAGAGTGTTGGGAATTGAGACTTTTTTATTGGGAATTCCCTCCTCATTAACGACTTTTTTTCGAAATTGCTCCTATATTAATATTTTTTGAGTTATTAACGAAATACCAAATGCCATTTTTTTACCTTATTTTGCTAATGACAACTGCAAATTTGTACCTGCACCAAAATCTTTCGAAAAGATTTTCTTAGAGGTAGTTCCTAATCGAATGAGCTATCGTTCATATTTTTAGGACCTTCACCTCTATTTTTCATGTTTTTGAACTTGTTGATTAGACTATACAAACTTTTAGAAAATCCAAAGGACAAATTCGAGAGTTCGAAAAAGTCTGAAATTAACTAAATCAACTGTGAGGACTACGCTACGATACAAAATATTATGGACAGACAAAAAATGTATTGAAATAAGATATGAGTAACACTCACCACACCTAAAATATGGAAGACCAGAAAAATCAACCGTCACCCATCATTTTTTGTAACAAAACAATTTCAAAGACTTCAGTTCATTAAGATCAGTTAGACAAGTTAACAATAACAGACATCTAGATGTGTATGATAGCTCATAAATAATTAAAAATAATAATATTATGAATAACGTCGGTGGACCAATACTTAATAGTTTACTATTACTGCTTGCCAATCCCAACTGGTCTAGATCGTTCTGGTCGGTAGCTTAAGCTGTTAATCAGAACTTTACAAAATCCACAATTCCATTACTAATACAAGCGGAGGATTCAATTGCAACAACAGCCGTAGAAAAGGCAAATCTACTAGCTGAGCAATTTGCGTCCCACTCCACAGTCGATTTTCTGGAAAAGGCACCACCCACTATTTCCACATTACCAGAAATTAATTTTCAACAGCGTCTAGTCAGGCGAATTTTGAAACAGCTTAATATCAACAAGGCGTCTGATCCTGACGAAGTGCTTACAAATTGCGCCGATGAACTCCCACCAGTACTTTCCAAACTGTCTTACAAGAAAGGGGTTTTCCTTTTGTTGGAAGATTGCTTGCTCGCGTTCAGCCTATTCCCATAAAGGGCAAGAAAACTCTTCCAAATCACTATATACCAGTCGCTTTGATGTCAGTGACATCAAAAATCACGAAGAAAGTCGTAAACCACTATATCCTTGAATAATCGGAATAATCAGCGATCATCAATATGGCTTTTGGAAACGAAGACCAACAGGCGTCCTTCTATCATATGTCACCCAAATTTGGAATAACGCAATCGAGAAACATGGAGATCATATGTGTCATGAGGGTTAGCTAGCCAAACTTCGATGCTATAGCTTGTCGGATCATTTTTTTGTATGGTCTCCAGCTTTCTGAAAGAACGTTCCCTGCAAGTAGCCGTCGATGAACATCTCTCGAATAAATCCACCATCAATGTTGTTATTCCCCAGGCTTGTGGAATAGGCAGCGGTGGTAGTGCGCCCGACTCACGATCGGAAGACCGTGGGTTCGATTCCTGCCTCGACCAGATATTTTTCTCGAGAGAATTCATCTGGTTGAAGGTGGGATGATTCTGCAACCGTGTGGTTGAATATCCTGATGAGGATCTAGAAGTAATTTAGAATTGGGGTTGAAATAACCAAGTTCAATTCAATGCCACAAAAACCCAGGCATCGGTTTTCTCCAAAAAGATAAATGTTTCCGAACCGGATATAATAATGCCTGGTCTGACAATTCCTTGATAGTCTGGAACATCGAAAAAAGGTTGGAGATTTGTCTTTCTTCTATAGATACTTTCATGGTAAGCGTTCAAGTGACTTAGCACATTTGACTCCACTAAGAGCGGTACATATCAGAAATACTTGATGTACTTTGGCAGCTCATCGTTTTGAGGTTCAACTCAGTATACCTCGAACTTGACAAGAACTCTTTTATTTGAAGAACTTCGTTCATGTGGAAAAACTTTTTGAGAACGTTTTTCCAAATGGATTTAATCTACAGCGATTCAAATCCAATGTCAGGATTTTTATGCAATGCATGTGTTTTGTCTTTGAAAATACCTTATAGCTTATTTAAATATTATTTTGAGTTATCAGATTACCCTGATTAGTAAGTATGGCAACATTGTAGAATTCACTTTAAGACAATCAAGATGCAGATATATTTGTGGTATGAATGAAACACGTGTCGTAGTGTTAAGAATAACTCCGTTAATATTCATTCATATTCATTCATTTAATATTCGTTCATATTTGACCGGTAGAAAACAATATGTATCTTCAAAGAGCGGCAAATCGGACATACAGCAAAAGCCACGTGGTTTCCCACAGTGATCTGTCTTGGAATCACTTTTATTCATCATATATACTAATGACCTTTTCTTTCACATATACCCTCATGATATGGTGTAATATGCGGATGATGCTACCTATTTTCATACCTTTACGTTCATAAGAATAAAGAAAAATTTTGCGCAAACCAGCAAGACCACCCATACGCAACTAGAACTAGAGGGTTGTTGATGGCGAATCCTCACCGAACCTCCCTCTATCAAAAGAGTCACCTCTATCTTGGACCCAAATTGTATAACAAGCTAGATGTGTCTATTGAGGACTCAATGAACAACTGCATTTTCAAAAGACATTTGAAAAAATATCTTATCGAAAGAAACTGCTACACCGTTGACGAGTTTAATTAATTACTTTCGATAAAAAAAATTTAATTACCTTTATATGTACATATTAGTATCTATTGTGTTTTGTTGTTGTATATCTATATACTTATAATTGTTTATAGTTTAGTGCTTTCATACTGTTCAACAAGTGAAGTAAATATTATTATTATTATTAATATTTCCTTCTACCGGAGGATTCAGTCCTCTCTACTCGTGAACAGTAAGTACTTCATAAGGCAGTTCGTATTAGACTGTTGGAGGCATAAAGTCAGAGGTCATTTACAGAATGCATTAAACGTTGTTAGGAAAGTCTTTTATAACACTATATTTGACTTATCATCAGTTTGATTGAATCAGGAGAATATTATATTGGATTTTTAATAGTTTCATTCATGGTTTTGGGAATTTTTCTTTCCCTCAATTATTTTCTGACTGTGAAAGGAGAAAAAGTTCAACCACATTTCCGCCACAAAACTAACTTTTGTTCAACATTTCATTTTAAATTATTGAAATATTGATTGAAATTTATAAAATATGTGTTTTGGCACCAATTGTGTGGTAATTTCAGTGAATTTAGCTTTCTTGTTGAAGGTTATTCTAAACTAAACTTTCAACATTTGAGCATGTTTTGAGGTTATGGAAAAATAGAATCCAGCTCATTAGAATCTGCATGAAAACGAATTGTCCCGCAATCAGCATGAAGGAAAAATTTGATAATCCCACTATCACCCAACGAAAAGTCGAGTTAATTTCTATGTAGAAAGTTATTAGTAACAAGTTCCCAAATATCGAGTTCTCATATGGAGTTGACAACAGTGAAAAGATTCTGAAGAATTTGGAAATTTGGATGGAAATCAATTAAGTCTGTGTCGAGAAGAAATACCTACTACCAAGAAAATTGGATGTACCGATGTCTGCCATGTCGTTAGCAAGAGAAAACAATTTCTTGCACGAATTTTTAATGTGTTCCGTACGATCCAACTATATAGGAAGTTGGGAGTGACGAATGGCCGACCTTTTTATTAAGGACAAAATACAAGCACTACAGGAAAATCCTTAAGACGCTCTCATAGCGGTGCCTGTGCGAAAGTAGTGATTCACATTGGATTTGAATCGCTGAAGATCAAATCCATCAGAAAAAACGTTACCAGGAAGTTTATTCCACATAAACGCAGTTTATATGTAAACAGTGAAGTTCGAGGTGTACTGAGTTGAACCTCAAAACGATGAACAGCCACAGTCCGTCGCGCTCTTTCATCTGGAGAACGCAGTTCGAGGTGTACTGAGTTGCACCTTAAAACGATAGAATCAAATCTTTCAGAATATTTATATTATTGGTTTATTCCAATAGACCAAATCAGTGCCATCAATCAATCAAAAATGATAGAAATAAACCCTATATAATACGCTATCAACAAAAATCATCAATCAGGGAAGTAGTTGATTGGATATTTTTCAAATTTAGTCTACAAGTTAATTAGAAACCGCCGATATGAAGAGAAAACTGAGAAAATTCGTTTAGAAAAATAAATTAAGATTGGTTGTTTTTTCACATGAACCAAGATACGAACATAAAATAGACGGTGGGAAAGTTCTACCGGCGAGAAAGTTATCGGAGTGCTTGAAGAGATGGAAGTCGACTGGTGAAAGGTCTGGGGAGTTTGGTGGGCGAGGCAGAACTTCGACGCTCAATTCGTTTAATTTTTGGACGGGGTAGGTACATTTCGAAGATTTCCTCACAATATGACTCTGCTGGGAGGGGTTGGTCCTGTTGCGGAAAGTCATAGTGAATTACACCAGCCGCTGAACATCGTACCGTAACCGTGGTAATTGCGTATATCAACTTTCAAATCAGAATTCATGAAACAGTTATTGTGGTTTGTAATTCACAGTTTGAGTGCTAGATATCTTTCATGATCATAATTGTAGCTACTCTCAGGCTCGGAATAAATATATCTGCAAATTTTGAATTCTTGAATTTTTATTCAAAAAATCAGATGAGACGTTTCAAAATCCACTTCAAGTTACGCCAATGTGTGGGATATAATGATAGTTCATTTCGATGTATTCTTCTCCATAGGGCTACTGTGGCCAAGTTGTTATAACAATAAATCACTGTTTATTACATGAGAGGACATCAGGTAGTAGAATAATCTGGTGTTTTTGGCCATTTAGCCGTGAGACAATTTCGGAATGGATTTACAGAAAAATATACAACCATAAATAATATAACGGACATGGCAACTCTGACTATGGTTCCTTATACTTAATTCGTAACCGATTGAAATGCTCAATGTAGTAAAAACTATGCCATTTTAAATAACACAAGAATACATTTTTTATTGCCTATTAGAAAAATGTTAATTTTGTTTTGATATACTTACAAATATAAAAAAAATACCATCCTGCCAACCATATCACTAATTTTACAGAACTTTTCGAAAAACGATTGATTGACCATTATACTTTGTTCAAAAATTGAAAATTTGACTACTTATCAACTTTCTAATTTGATAACCGTCCAAAATGGTGCCCAAATACTGAAACAGATTTTGATATTATTGGAAGTTCTGGATATGCTGTGACTGTTTAGTTCTGAAAATGTCCTTATCAAAAACTGAGCTATCCCACGAAGTTGAAAAAGACCCTAATGGGATGATTTGCATAAGTTTACGCAGATCAGCAGTCATGTATAGATACTGCTTCTACTTGAGAGATGATCCTGCATATGTTCGTAATCCAGACATGTACGGAATCCAGATGGATGCATTTGAGAAGACACCTTATTCGCAGCTTCACAAAAAATCCAGTGGATTCGAATCACTTGACCTTAGAGGCTGCTTTACTGGCCCATTGTCGGTTCTTAACACAAGAAATCTCTTGAACAGTATAAGTAAGAAATGTTAATATTAATAATAATATTCGTTTAGAGTTTTCAACTCCGAGTGTTACGAATATCACGAAAGACGACTACATATACTCTATCTAATTAAATAAATCAACAAGGCAGTATAAAGGCGAAGCCGTAGGCTGTAATATGTAGAAAATACAAGTCTATTCGAATTACAACCTGTAGGAATTTCGACAGAGGTTAAATTTTATATGGTAAAATTTCACTCGTCAGCAAGAACTGGTTAAACAATATATCAATGGCAACATGTATAATGTTTACTGATTTGGAACTTGCTTAATATCACATTTTTCAAATTAATGGAATATATATTTATGCAATTCCGCTTGAATTACAGTAACATTTCAATGATCTCTTAACCGTAGTCAATCTAATAGAGAAAATTACTAAAGTAAATTGAAAAGAGAAATAAAAATTTCTATGTTTTTTTTACCACTTTTAATTGTAATTAACGTTACTGCAGTTTCGTCCTTTATGTACCTTTTCAAACTTACACAATAAATTTTATTGGTTTATTGTGTAAGTATAGTTATGAAACATCTTGGGTGGCAGATATGAAATGAATCTTTTTCAATTCAGAACGTGATTTGGAAACTTTGGGGTTTGCAGTAAAATATACAAACAGTATTGTTTATAAATTCAAAAATTTCAATGAGAGTTACTGATGAAAGTCTCTATTAATGTCGAGAAATTTAATATCTAGTATTTCAATTCAGTTTTGAATAGATTATCTGAAGTGATATCATTGAGCTAGGTTGGGAGTTGATTATATATTTTGGGTCCTTAGAAAGTGAAGTCTTTTGGACTCATTGATTTGTGGAACAACTACATAATATTCTTTCGTCTACACAGTGAGGTCCTAAAGTAAGGTATAACTTCTGTTTACATCTGTTTTTTTGTTAATCAGCTGTCGCCCCCATACGAACGACCCCCCATAGGACGATATAAATATATATGAAAAATCCTTAAACAGGTTTATTTTCACATGGCTAGGTTAGGTTAGGTCCAAAGGGAGTGGGTCTCCACCGCAACCCGCACGAGTTTATTATGACTCACTTCTATTCACACTCGACCAAATAAATCCAGCTTCTTAGCGAAGCAGGTTAGTTTGTATTGTGAATGGTCTTTCAGGTCAGATGACGAGAATACAGCTCTGCCGAACTCTAAAAACCTGATTCGGTCCCTAGCGGGACCGACAGTTCGAGTCTCTGCATATATTGAATCAAATGACAGTGACCTGTAAGAAGGCCTGTCAGACATCGTAGTTCATCCCCACTGTAGTTCAACTATTTGGTATCAAGCTTTGAAGGTTGAATAAATGCCTTGGACAGCCAATCCTGGAATATTCTGTCAGAAGTCCATAAATCTCCTTGCCATCCAGGTGATCAATCTTCGGAAAAGCCTAAAGCGATGCCATTGAAGCTGCTTGCCGCACCCACCTTTGCAAAGGAATCACCAGCTTCATTGCCTTCCAGACCAGTATGGGCAGAAATTCAGACCATAGACAATTTGTCAAGTCTTCCTGTCGAGGAGAGTCGTTTTTCGCAATTTGCTACCAATTTAGACGTTGCTCGATAGGAGCCAAGAGCTTACAACTCCGCTTGACTGTTCGAGAATATTTTTATTGACTTGTGTATGAGGTTGGATTCTTCTAATCTCTCCGCACACAAATAAATAGCGTAAATTTCCGCTTTAAATATAGTCGCATAGGTTCCTAGACAGGCTGATATCTCTGTCCTGGGTCTGTGATTGAATACACCTGCACCAGAACCGGAAGTTGTTTTTCATCCATCTGTGAAGCAACAATTATCTGCTCTTAATAATTCCTTTACTTTACTTTATAATGCAGTTCGTAGTTGACACTTGGAGGCATAAGGTCAGAGGTCATTTCCAAAATGCTGTGACTACCAGTGTCAATCAAAAGTCTGTTGCACTCTGCATCAAATTGATTTGTGCAACTAGCAATGTGCACAAGTTCAAATGCAGTCCATCTAGTCCCCCTCTCTCCAGAAAAATGTGGAGAGAAGGTAGATCTGGAAGCATCTCCATAGCCGCTGATGGTGTGGTACTGATGACACCACTGATAGCCAGACAAGCCTGTCTCTGTATGCCAAAGAGCTTCGTCTGGGCCGTTTTCAGTAAAGCCTTCGGCCATCAGGCAATCGTACTATAAGTGATCAATGGTCTGATATATAATCATTACATTTATGGATCCATTCATGAATCCAATGGATTTGTTTGGGACCTAAACCCCAAGTTTTACCACAAATCCTTCGACCGTAGATACTTTCACATTGAAATGATTGAACCGTCCATTCAGTAGCTAATAGCTACCACCGAAAAATAAATTAACGAAGAGAGTTATCAATTTAGCACTTCTCGATTTTTAGACATAGATACTCAAGGAAAAAAAAGTTATTCTATTCAATAAAATCAAACAGTCCTCTAGTCAGATACCTGTCATGATTGACTAGTCTATAACCTTGTTGTTTGTATAAAATAAAACTGTTTTTTTTGAGTATCCAGGCTCAAAAATCAGAAAGTGCTAGATTGCTGAATGAAGAGTTGAAAACCCTTTTAGAGGCGTTATCACACGCTACCCCTTTTTATTAAAAATTTCACAGGGGTAGCCAGGGCCGTAGCGAAAAGAAAAATCAGTGGGGGAGGGAATCCAAATTTACCCAACTCTACCAGCAAAATTTCCCAACTCTCAAAGAAATGAAAGCCGAGGGATTAGCTACTAACATAATACAGTAATTTTCATACTTAGCTATCCAAAGATTGGCTGAATGTTTATGCCTGTTAGGGTATGCATAAACAAAAATAAATTTTGGTAATTATAAAAATAATAATGGGAATTACTCTACTTTGAACCAAGGTCCTTGGTCATCCACCATATCCACCATGTATAGGAATATTCAATACAAATGAAAGGAAACAACACTTAAATAATATTGTGCTTATTGTTTTCTACTATTATTTTTTCTATCTTCGCGGCCAGAAATTTCCCAACTTTTCCAAGTCGGAAAAACAGCGAAACGTTGGGAATTTTGTAACATTGTCACTTCTGAATTTGTGGACTATTCAGGACTATTTTCTTTTTTGAAGATTTCAAACAACTCAGAATTCTCTTCGAGTTATGCTTGTTGGGAAATCCCAACCTTCTCCTGGTTCTTTCCTTTTTCTTATTACCTCTCCTTTTCTTTTCTCTCATTTTTATTAATTTTTATTCATTTTTTACTATTATTTTTTTCTATCTTCATGGCCCAAAATTTCCCAACTTTTTCCCAAGTCGAAAAAGCAAGGGGGGAGGCTCCCCTCGATCAATCTACCCCAGAGCGACGGCCCTGAACGCATCGAAATACCATATATAAATGAAGATTTTTTAAACAAATATTTGGAATAATGTTTGATTTCTTTCATTCTCTCACACCCCTGTGAACTCCAATAAATTTCCTAAATTTAGGATGTATAAAACCGTTACTACGTGGTAGGAGATCATAATGAAAAGAGAGAGAAGTTTACTTCTGTACGGTGTCATGTCTATGATCTTGGACATTTGGCCACAGAACACATTTGGCCATAGAAAATTGGAGTAGTTTCGATATTCTTTGATTTGGCACATAAACGTTTTCGAATGTAAAAGTGGCTTCGATATTGATTATGCTCAATTTAAAGTGACCAAATTTTCATGAAAATAATTTTTCATAATTAGCACATAATGTCTAAAAATTATATCGAAATAGATGGTTCTCTTTTGGAAGGTGTAAGTTTTATTCGAATATTGAATTGAAGGTAATATTATTGACTATATTTTCAGGGTGGACAAATTCTGAGAATTGCATTAACAATAAGTGCACTCAAAAAAATTCCTGTTCGTATTTTTAATATAAGAGGGGGGCGAAAAAAACCTGGACTAATGGAACAACATTTAAAAGGTACAATCAGCAATTTGTCATATTCATTATTGCCTATCAAAAAACAAGGAGCTAAATAATTTATTAATACCTATCTTGATGTTTCAAGAAAAAAATCTGTCTTCAGAATCAATTTTTATAAGATTATTCTCTTCAAAAAATCAAAATGAATATTAATTAAATTATTAGATTCCTTATAAAAACTTAAATAAGGCATATAAATCATAAGTTGGATATTTTTTGTTTGAGAAAATTACCTAGAAACTTATCGAGATGATATATCTATATCTCCCTTAGATTTTTTCAGGTTATGTAAGGTGAACATTCTCTTGAAAAAAAAACAGTCAAAAATTACCTTTACTGGTTTTCCGGATCCAGAGATGACTACAATTTCCAGGAATTGTTATATTCCTGATTATAAGCCAACATTTTTCAGGTACACACTCAACATATTGTTTTGTTCTAAAGAAATGTATATAAAATAGTAAAAAATATTTAAAAAAATGAGAATGGTGAATTCAGAAAGATGAATATAGTTGATTCAACATATTTTTTGATGTAATTCAATGTTTGAATGAAAGGACTTTTTCTTTCAGTTTGTGCCTGAAAGTAAATTCTGTACATGATCCATACATCTTTATAAAGAGTTTATTGTGAAGTTAATTATGTCCTAATGTCCTTTGGAAGTTTCCCACAATTTTTTTTATATAAAGATGGAGAACTAGAAAGCCGAAACCTTTCCCAAAAATATACCCCTTCAATTTAAATGAATGACTCGTTTATACACCAAAATTTTACTTGAAGAAGTAACTTATTCACAATGTGAATAAATGGGAGCGTTTATATATCAGACTTCAGATAAAAAGTGTGGTTGGAATGCTGATTTTGTTTGAACATTTTGTTGAGTGGTCGTAGTTGAGTTTGAAAGCCTAGTTTGAACATTTTAATGTATTCTCCAAGAGAATGAACTAATTTAAGTTTATCTGAGAAAGGAACATTCAGAAGTTGGTATATAT
>WOGP01009403.1:0-10761 GCA_015342065.1 Leptinotarsa undecemlineata | reverse complement strand
ATTTCAATTTAAGAACCACTGGTAGACAGCTGTTTCAGCCTATTGGGCATTGTCAGTACCGGGCAGGCGGTCCTCGATTGAAGACAAAATGTGAAAAACTAAGGAAAGTACTTAATAGAAAGAACTGCGTGAACGCAAGCGAGACATAAGTGGAACTACCTATTGGTGTGACAATGGTCCGTATCAATATTCTTGGTGTTTTCTAAGCTTATTGTGTGGCCTATTTTCTGGTGGTGTTTGACGAGAGATGATGCTGGATCTGATTTGCGCACAATTAGTGTGTATCATGAACAATGACATTTTCGCTCTCCTGACATAATTCCAATGGATTTTTACTTCTGGGAGACTGTCAAGAATAGGATTCACTAGTCTAGACCACGGAATTGACAAGAACTTTATGAGAGAATAAGGCAAGCCTGCCGTGAAATAATCATTCCAGAACTTAGGAGAGTGGCCCATAATAATATGAAAAGAATTGAAACATTTATCAGAATTCAGGGTGGGCTAGTTGAGAGAAAACTTTTAATAGAAGTGTCTACTTTTTTAAATTTGCTATCAGTTTTGAGAATGAATTTTTTGACCACGATATATACAATGGGGAGTGCATATATGAAGGATATATGTATTTCTCGACAGTTTGCAGAAATGTAACTAAGTTGTTGTGAGTCATGTAGATATCCTTTTTTCCAGCCTAAATGAAACATCAAGCTGAAAATATTATCAACCAGATAGAGATGCCGAGTTTTATAGTACAAACATTTTCCTTTCAGTGTTTACATTCTTGGATTACTCATCACATATATTACCATTGCCCTGAAGCCACTAGAACAAACATTTTTTAATTTATATTAAAACATTTTTTAATGTATGTTTATGTTCATTGTTTCAGCCTATGCAACCAAAGATTTTAAAATACTGAGTAGATCTATTAACACTCCAAAAATCTGCTTTTACCCAGGAAGAAGATATGATCCAGATCACGAACAAGCATATGAACTCACCAAAGATTTCTGGTTCCTTCTGGCAATACGATTCCTTGTCGTTTTGGTTTTCGAGGTGAGAATTGATGGTCTACTTGTATCCAAAACAAACACTTTTTTCTAATACCAGAATTTAATCACTCTTCTCGATGCGCGTTATTCCAACCAAGTTTACGACAATTTGGTTAGAGCAACGCGCGTCGAGTGCTGCAGTTCTGGTGTTTGGGAAAAGTGCTTGTCTTGGTTTTATTCCACGTCAGATGTTTCAGTTCCAACTTACATCTACTTGTATATTTCAGTATAAACAGTTCAGTTCTCAACTGAACATAAAAGTCTAGTCTAACTTTCACCTCATGAAATCATTGAGATATATCTTAGCGACAAATGATCAGATCAATCAATGTGTGGTTATATCTATTTGTTTTATTCTGGATGCTTTTTCCGACCTGTGTGGCTGCCGACAATCACGCTTGTCGAAATAAGTAAAATAAGTAAAAAAAGTAGAAATAAGTAAAATAATTACCCAGTATAATCGAGAACCATACCAAATGTATAGTTTAAAGAGAAGAAAATCCAGACTGGTAGTACATTGTTCTCTTTAATCATGTTTCGAACGTGATATCTATTTTTTAATATTTTTATATAGTTGCCGTCCAGTAAATTTGAATTTATAAAAAAAATTAGACTTCGGATTAGGAAAAAATAAAGTGTAGCTGATTGTCTAACATTTATTGTGATCTTTGAGATATTTGGATTGGATAAAAAGTCGCGTGGAAGCACGGTGAGCAGCCGTGGAACCACTGCGTTGCCATGTCATAGAGATGAAATCCGTCAACCCAAAAATCCAACTCACACAGAAAGAGGAAATCCAAGGAACTATCTCCCTCATCTGACATGACAAAAAGAAACGAAAATATTGAAGTAGAAAGAAAATAAATAGAATATTCCTGTACATACGCACGCACGCACACACGCAAACCATCACATAGGTATAGATAGCACTTCATTTCCAATATCTGTAAACCCAATTACAGGAAATGTTTAAGAAAATATACAGAAAAAATAACATTCAATTTAATTAAATTCACATACAAAATATTAAATTGGCAAATTACAAATTATATTAATAATATAAATGACAAGGTTGACATAAAACAAAAGAATGTTATATAAAAAACTATAAAAGAAAGGTTATATGTAAGATACAGTCCTTGATAAAGTTCAAAAGGTTTCCATTAATGTCACACATGTTACATACTAAAATAAAATTATAACACATTAAATTGACTGGTGCTTTGAGATTCACATTTGTTCTACTACTCTGACAACGAAATGTTTTCTCGTATCTTGAGTTGAGGCGTGGTACATAAACATTTATTTTTTGTAGGAGCGGAGTACAGGATATGTTATTATCTATTAAATTATATAGAAATGTGACCGTAATGGGAAGTCTACGTGTATTCAGTGATATAATATTGAATTAGTTCAAATGGATGGAATAGTCAAGTCCCCTATGGGGGTAAATACCTGTGGCGCGAAAAGACAAGAATTTCGAGAACTTTCTTTGGACAGCTTCAATTTGATGTATGTGAGAAATATAAATGGGATACCAGATCATCGAACCATATTCTAGTTTGGACCTCACATAAGCATAGAATAGCGTGATTATCACCTTAGTAGCTCTAAATTATCTAGTGTTCCTCATTATGAAGCCCAACATTTGACTAGCGGCGAAACAGCTTGGTCTATATATGAAACAAAAGTTAATTTCTGATCAAATTCACTTACGAAATTGTTATCAATTTCGTAAGTGAATTGTATTAGACTTTCCTTTCTGGAAAAAGACAATACATGACATTTAGCAATGTTAAGATTCAAATGATTATTGGAACAGATCTAATTCATACTGTAAGTCTAAGCAGTCTTCATAATTTTCTATCACCTTGAATATTTTAAAGTCATCAGCGTAGAGTAGTTTTGAGTTGTTTATTATTTTAGTTAAATCATTAATGAAAATCAAGAACAAAAAAGGTCCTATATTCGAGCCTTGGTGCACCCCGGAACTGGTAGTATATAAAGCAGATTCAAAGCCTTCATACTCTACATATTGTTTTCTATCGAGTAGATAGTTTGACATCAGTTTCACATAAATAACTTTTCGAAATACTATGTCAAACCGCTAATCTAATAACCAGAAAGGTTGATGTAGGTATTTTGTAAATAAAAAATATGAATAAAATATTCACATAAGAATAAATCGGTTTATCAAAGAATGTAAACTTTCACGGTCGGAGGTAACTGTATGAAAACTATTTTCCGGGTTTTGTGGCCGTGGTCTGGCGGTTTTTATGTCTGACGGTTCGTCTACTACAGTGGTAGACACTATCAAAGACGATGTGGTAACGGTCACAGTGCTCGAATTAGTCCTTGTGTTGTCGTTTCGTTTTCCGAACGCTACAACTACTGCTGGTATTTTACTCTGGTTTCATATTATTGCTAGTGGGCGTGGCTTGGTTTCTCTCAGTTGGATTACCTGATCCTATCTGTGTACCTTTTACGTCAGGTAGCCGGATTCTATTAATGTTCATAAGGAAAATGTGTCGCTTAGACATATCATAAATGCGATAGATTAACCAACTTACGAGCTGCCCAATAACTTGACAACCCTACTACAGGAATTACAGTCATTTATTAAGAATTCGGGACACTTCATCGAAAAGAGTAGAGATATGAAGTTAGGTCCTGGAGACATACTAGTGAGCTTCGACGTGGTCTCGTTACACACAATGGTTCCGATCAAGCATGCGATACGGGTAATCAGCGAAGTATTCCCGGCGGATATAACCGGCCTCTTCGCTCATTGCTTATCATCAAGTCATTTCCAGTGGGATGGTGTTTTTTACGAACAAAAGGAAGGTAACCCAACGGAAAGTCCATCAAGTCAAACTTTTCGATGAAAAATTTCTTGGTTATGTGGATGCTACGTTCATGATATGACAAAATGTTGAAGGGACACTGAACGGATTTCTATTATATCTAAACTGTCTCGACCCAAAAATCCAATTCACAACGGAACGAAAAACCTAAGGGAGCCTAGTCTTCTTAGATGTTGTTATAAACAGACATGAAGATCGTATATTGGGCCATAGAGTGTGCAAAAACCAACATACACAGACAGGTACCTGTACAAAAACTGTTACTGCTAGCCACAACAAAAGAGAGAGTTGGTTGAGAGAGCATGACGCATCTGTAAACCTGATAGTCTTCCTGAGGACTTTGATCACCTGAGACATGCCTTCAAAGAAAACGGGTACAGCGAGGGAGAATTCGAGCGTGCCATACGACTTCTAAGAGAGGAGGCCAAAGTAACCCTAGCTTGGCTGGTCAAGGGGAAGGTATTCCTTCCATATGTTAAAAATGTTATAAAAACCGGTTTGGAAGAATCTGAGAGAATCATGATGTGAAATCAATATTTAGGCCAACAGAAACTATTAGACAAAGCAAACAAATCAGCTGTAGCTTAACATGCTCTCAACAAAGAAGACACTCACATTATCTCATTCAAAGATACAGTTATACTCGATAAAACTCAAATTTAATATACAAGAGTATGTAGAAAGGCAATAGAAAATGAAAAATAATGTGATAATTACAATGGGAAAGAAAAGGAAATTAACTTTATAAAGTCTGGCTACCTGTCCTTAAAGGTACACGAACAAGGACAGGTAAACCAATTAAGAGAAATAGAGCGACACCCACTATTAATCATATAAAAACCGAGTCAAATACCACTATCCTAGTTGCAGCTTTCGGAACAACGGGAAAACAACTCGAGTACCAACTCGGGCACCTCAACTGTGACCACACCACCGACGTAGTAGACAAAACGTCAGGCATATAAACCTGAAGACAAAGGTCAAAAAAGCCGGAAAATAGCTTTCACACAATAAATAGGTTTACTTAATTGAAAAAATATCAGGTATAAGCAAAAATTATTGTGTCTTATCATCAAATAAATTCGATGAATTTTCGTAGAATATTATGTATTAGGATTCTACAATATTCTATAACTGAATGGTCTGATTTCGACATGTTGTCTTCTTCTCAGTTTTACTAACTATCGAAACCATCCTATTACCGACCATTACTATTACTCAACATGGCTCCTCAAAGATAGGAGGTGAAGGCAAGACAGCAAATAGAATACTATTCAAACAACTTTTGAGCTGACAAGTTATTTTTTTTTGGTATCGACTGTTTCGATGATTTTTTTGTCAGTTCAAGTTCAAGTAAACACTTCTCAAGTATTTTTTCACAGATACACTGAAGGCATCCATCAGAAGACAAATTATATACTTCTTTGACTTCGAAATACGAATAAGAAAGATCATTAAAAGCTATAAATTTCTATTCAGTAATATTTGAAAGTTCGATATTGAAAAAAGTGAAGTAGAAGACAAAATGTGAATTTACATGTTACTTTCAAACAATTTAGATACAATTGAAACTGGTTTTAGAATTCAAAAGCAAACATTGTCAAAGTTGGTGTGTGCCAACCTTTAATTCCATACCTTTTCAACTCAATGAATTTAATATATCTACTCCCATTGCTCTACTCTCATCTACCCCCAGGGGTTTTTAGTAAATTGTAGATATGGAAAAAATGACTGAATATACTGAACGCATATTTTTTTTACATTTTCATTGCCTCTTTAGCATTGTACTAGACGTTATCGCGTAAAGATTACTCTGTAAACTTTTGCATGTTGCTCAGTAGTCTCAGGCAATAATGATATACCGGAATGAAAAATAATTCGGAAACATAATTGAAAAAAATTATAAACCCAAAAAAATAACGAAGTAACGAATTGTATACTGAAAGAATACGTTACATGAAAAAAATAAACTATATAAAAGAACAGTATAGTTTCCACACGACACCCTCTCAAACAATTATAAATGAATTACGAAAATAATTCACAAAAACTCATAAGAAACTCCTAGAATGTATAAGTTAATAATAATTATAATGATAAAAATAAATCAACGGAGTTAACCATCACCGTGTGAATCCATTTAGTAGAAGGTGAATTGAATTTGCTATATTGCATGGCTTCCTGACTGAATAATTATGATGTACCCTGATGAGATCGGCTTCGTTACCTTGTCTTGTACCAATTCCATAAGCATTATAAGGTAATTGAGGCAATGGGTATAATTGAAACAACAAATAACTTTCAGTAAATTTGAAATAAGAACAATAAAATTATATTCCTCTGTTTCACAAACATTAAATATGTTATCCGAATAATGAAACAAAATATCAAAATATCGTCAGATAACTTTGAATCCATAGTAACTTTTCAATTACCTACACGGACAAATAATCCTTACACTCTTTATATCTGAGAGACCTACCGCGCACAGCTGCGTACTCGTATTCGTACGGAAAAGTTCTCTTCGACCTCTTTGTCGTTCATTTTTACTCAATTCATAAAAAAAATTATAGCTTGCCAACTGTGATTTAGGTTAAATTTTTCGCATATCACTATATATCTATCAACCCACAAAAGTTTCCCGAGGAGAAAATATTTAATCCAAAGTATGAAAATCCGGTATAAAATTTGTACATTGAACAAATGAGTGTAATGTCATTTTTAGGATTTTTTTGAGGTAAGCAGTGTTTTCACTTATCGAATTTACTACAAAATGTATTAAATTGCATTAAATGCAAATGCAAATTGCATTAAATGCAGCCAAAACACATTACATGCAATTCTTACCGAAGAATGCCACGACTGATTATGGTTTATACTTACGTCTGAATGAGAGTTCAGTTCACAGCAAGGAAAGTATGAAATTCCTAGACATAAAAATTACTTGGGAACCGCATATAATGACAGTATGTTCAAAGCTAGGTACCATCTCATATAATAATAAAAAATCTCCGAGAAACTGTCTCTATCGAAGTCTTAAGGTTAATTTATTTTGGATTGGCGCAATCAGTGTTGCTGTATGGCTTGTTGTTCTAGGGCTCTTCAGCATACATTGGTAAGGCATTCATTTCACAGAAATAATCATTGAGAGCAATTTTCAGAGCTCATTCACGAGAAACCTCTAAACCTGTATTCCATCAGATTCAAGTCCTAACACTTCCATGCCTGTACATATTCCAATTGATAATGTATGTGAAAGAAAATGAATATATGTTTGTCACGAATAGTAACATTCATGGACATAATACACGTCAAAAAGATAACATTCATGAAGTATTTTCAAGATTATCGACGGGCAAAAACTCACCTAATTTGGCATATGTTTCAATAAAATAAAAACTTTTATTGATACGAATACTAGTGAAATGAGGTTCAAATTTGATTTGCATTCGTTTCTCTACAGCAATATGTTCTACACGGTGGATGAATTCCTTAAATTCAAAGGTGATTACATATTAATATAATGGCTCAGGTATACATTTTATTTACTTTATACATTCTACACATTTTAATGTGTTATGACAAAACTTTACATTTGTCTTTTGTATTACTTTTTTATGTAGCTGACTAGTCCGATATCTTTCTTGAAGGATGTAAGTAATTTCCATTGTTTACATTTGTGTATGAATTTTGTGGATGAAATAAAGATTATGAGATTATGAAATACTTTTCATCGATTCAATTGATGGGTGAAGATCGTTTCTAATTTGGAATTTTTTCAACATAGTCACTTGAATTTCTTTTGGGAGAAACTTTTGTACCTTTTATTTCTCCATCATTGAACAAAAAATGTATGTCTTTTTGAAAAATTTCCTTTTTCATTTTCAATTTAAATGAAATTCTCATGTCTGGGATTGACTAATCATATAAAAGTGTATCCATACTGTCATCTTCACAAAAGTAGTTTTTTTTTATGAATAAATCAATCTTTTTCATGTACTTCTTTCTAGAATATATATTCGATACAAAAATAATGAAATATCGTCGTAGTTCGTGAGCATTTCGAGCTTAAAAATGTTTTCTATGTCCGTATGCAAAATATTTCATCGTGACCATTCTTCTTGGTATGTGAAGAGGTCCTTCTTGGATTTTCTTCTTTGTCTCCTTCGTTACTCTTGACAGCTACTTCATTGCGATACACATTCAAGTAGACGTTTTCTTATTTTCGATATACACACGACCCTCGTTTCTTCGAGTATACCAATAAGTCATCCTTCGAGAATAGCAAGAGGTTATCTTCAGATGATATGGAATAACTCAAACGTAACCTTTTAATCTCTCTTTATGTGAAACTTATATATGAATAACGGTTGGTTCGTTTTTTCATGAACTGTGGTGTTGAAAAAGGAAACATGAATCATTTTCATAGTTTAGAGCGTTTCAAATTTCTTATTGGTGTTAATGTCTCATAAATTGCCATGATGGAAACATTTGCGCTATACAGGGTGTAACGAGAAGGTAGGTCATAAATTGATTGGATAACTCGATTGGATATAATTTACCTTGATGCAAAAGTGCACACAAAAAAAAGTACAGAGCTTGGAAAGTACAAAATGAAAATCGATTTTTTCCAATATTTCATGCACTGTTTAATATTTTTTAATGAAAATGAATTTATGACTTTCTTATCGTAAGAGCACATTTTTATATAAAACCACGAAATATCTTCAGCCCATAAAAATTTTAGGGGTTATTGAACCCTTAAAATTCCCCAAATGTTGTCTATATGCGTAACAATTATATTAGTATTGTTACACCCTTAATTTTGTACAACATTTTTGAAATTTTTGAAAAAGTCAGCTTTTATCGAGATGCTGGCTCTCTTTCATTATTCTTTGAAAATTCTTCAGTTGGTTGTTCAACACTTGTAGTTCCTACAGATAAATAATGAACAGTTGTTTCAACACTTACATAATGTACTTTGTGACACCATTGGTTCAATACTTCCTTTATTTGGAACTCGTAGCACTTTTTTCGAAAAGTCAGTTCTTATCGAGATGCGGCAAAAATTTTGAGTAACAAAAGGGAAGTCATAACTGAGTACTCATGTTATTTGTAGGTACAAACAGTAAGTAAAAATGTGTGATATCTTATAATAAATGGTCAAAGTGGCCCCCATTTTCCTGAATAAATATTCGGTACCATTTCAAGGAAGAAAATCAAATCATAGGCCTCCGACAAAATGGATTTGCACTTTCAATGATTCGATGTCTCAGTTGTTGTTCGTTCTCATTCATAAATCCCAAGAAGCAAAATTCAATACGGTTAAGATCTGGCTGGCCATGAAATAGGTGCATCAGGGAATCAGGGCCCCTTTCAACTCAACGTCCAGGGTAGAGACCGAAAAGATACTCTCCGAGTAAGACAAAAACAATGCGGGGATGGTTATCGCCGTCGTGCCATCAATGTTCAGTTTAGGAACTGATCGCGATTTGAGTGTTGAAATTCAATATTTGTGCTGTTATAATTACTCAAAATTGTTGTTATCTGTTTAAAATATGGCGTCCTTGGACAAATATTAATAGTAATAACGAGTGTGATAACAACGCAGACTTTTTCTAGTGTAGTGATTCCAATAGCGATGGTGAATAATGCCAAAAATATATATCAGGGAATGATATTCGGATGCATTTGAATATTGAAATACAGAGCGTATGTTTCAATGTCTATACGAATCTACATCTTAAGTTTGGTTTCGAGGGAAACAAACTTCAGATTTGACCGAAATTCCTTTCTCAACTGTACGTAAAATAGTCAAAAACAAACCTTATGAACGCAAGAGGCGATGCGATACAGGTTTATCAAAACCTTTAGATTTTCATCTAAAAAAATCTTAAAGAAAAAACAATAGAAGGCTGTTACAAAAGCAATGAGATTCCTACAACTGAAATCATAAGGAAGAAATTGAATACTATCGGCCATAATGTGAGCTGCTGTGACAAAACTCTTCAGAATTCGATAAAGAAAATATAGGATTTAGATTTAAAATAATAAACAAACGTCAAGCAGTTATGGAAAGTTGAAAAATATTGGAATTGCGTAACGAATACTTAGAACAAATAACTAAAAATAGACAAGAACAACGGCAAATTTTCTATTTGGACAAAACTTGGTGTGACACTCACGATGCCTGCAAACAAAGGATCGCGAATAATCATTGTGCATTGCGGAGGAAGTAAAAGATGGGTTCCGAATTCTTTGAAATTGTGTGGAAAAAACTTGACGAGTGCAATGTTGACTATTATAAGAACATGGAAGCTCATATTTTCTAGGAATGGTTTGAAAACACATTGATGCCAAATTTGGATGCGAATAGTGTAATAGTTCTACAACACCTCATATCATTCGCGACAATTCAAAGTATCGAATAAAAATTCGAGGAAAGATGGGATAAATTGGAACAAAGTATCAGGCGTAAAAATAATTTTCCAAAATTTTATGAGAAGGTAATAGAGCTAATTAAAAAAAAAATTATCTAAGATTAGCGAAGAAAACTGGCAGAAAAGGATTAAAAAAGTAATTTTAGTTGAAAAAGATAATGGTGTGAATAAATTCACACCATTGATTTAAATGACGACAGTGATAGTGAAACGGAGAATATGGAAAAGGAATTATCAGAAGCTTTTGAGGAAAGTTAGTGAAGGGTTTTCGGAGCTATCGATTGTATAATGTGAGTAAGTAGTACTCAGAAGTATTTTCAATTATCACCCTGTTATTCGATCCCTAATTTTGCCAGTCACCTATATGAACGACATATTTAATATATCTATATTTAATATATATCT
>WOGP01009402.1:0-10761 GCA_015342065.1 Leptinotarsa undecemlineata | reverse complement strand
CTTTGAATTTTAATACAATTTTTTGCTTGTGTATGCAAGTGAGTAGGTAACAAAAATAAATCAAAGACAGAACTTTTTTTTAATAAACATGTATAATAACTAATAGATGTTGGGATTGTCCTCTGACCGGGAGCCCCTTCCGGCTGGGGGCCCGTGGCATTTTGCCGACTTGCCACCCTGTAGTTACGCCACTGTGGTCCATTATAAAACCAATACAAACAATTAAACTTATAATTACAATGAACAGACTCGAAACTACAAACCTAACCTAAACATTAACTATGTGAATTACTGAGACGCGACGCCATTTATAAAAGTAGTTAGCTTTAAAAAAATGCGGACAAAGTTTGCTCAATCTCCTGAAACTGCGTCATATTTTAAATATTGCATAAAAAGGGTTTTAAACTAAAAAAAAAATACAAAGGTAGTCAATGACGTTATTTCTCAATATTATTAGCTGTGGTGCCCACTGAGACGTCACTGAACCTAATAATTTCAATCTAGTTCGGGTTTAATAAGCGCCTTATTACTTCAAATAACTGTACTAAATATCAACCAAATCGGTGTAAGGATATTCATGACATTTTATAAATACCTACCATTTTTTTAAAGGTCAACGCCCTGTATCTCAGAAACGAAGCAACTCCGGATATATGCTCGTAAGAACTTTTTTTCTTCAAAGGATCTAAAGAATCACTCTCTGAAGTTTCGTACTGTAATTAGGAAAAAAACAATCAATCATTGCTTACCTTCAATTTCACCCTTTTTTATTTTATCTGATCTTGACAAAAAAGCTTCCTCTAAATCTTCGATAGGTGCCTTGACTGTCTTATTTTTCTTAAGTGCTGCAAAATACGCTGTATTTCTTTTTCCTACTGGGCGCTCCACTAGATCATCCTTATCGTCGTTTATTCCTTGAAGTTTGAACAATTTCTTGATTATTTTTATAGAATCCTGTTCTAAAATTTTCTCCACTGTGAGATTTTTCATATTGTCCTTAGCAAGAGGATTGAGAGTTATTCCAGTGTTAGCCATTATTTGGGAGTAGGTTCCAAAGCGGTGAATAAACATAGCAAAAAACTGGATGATCATTACAACACCGAAACAGAACAGGAAGGCAAAACCTATAGGTTGCAGTTGAAGGTAGGTTTTATTGATGATGATCTGGAACAATAGTACATCGTTATGACACTTCTTTTACATTAAGTATAAAACCCGATTTGGATTATGAATACACTGTTCCATTGCTTGATAAAAATTAATGACACTATCTATAATTAAGCAATTTTGATGTGAAACATCTTAGCCGCATGTAAAACCGATTGCTGCTGTGGCGACGCATGCCGTGGCGAAGGGTCGACATGCTCAAGTGACTGTGCGATTCTCTTACCGCGGGTTCGGCGTTACGCTATCTTTCTCGCCGTACCGAGTTCGGATATCTATAGTGTAAACATTTGTGTTTACTTCAGTATACATAATCTGTGTTCAACTGAATAAATAGTTTTTAAAAGTAATTGGAACTAAAATATGTCTGACAGTGATAATTTAGAAAGTGGTAAGCAGCCTTCTCAAAAAAAGCAAAATCACAGTACGACCCACTATCAAGTCATTAGTAAATTAGTTATACTTTTATATTAAATTTATTTATATTAAAGTGTAGATTTATCTTTCCAATAGGCCCGCGTATATTTGGTCTATTTCAAGGATGCTTGAATGTAAAATCTACTTACTCTCTTGATAGATCAAAATTTACATAATTTCAATATATAAGATATAATAGCATATTATATCTTAAAATTATTTATTGATTCTATTTATTCCATTCTTATGATAAATAATGTACTAAAACACTTGCTTGAAGAATAAATTTCCTAAAGTCTGACGAAATTATATTTCAAAATCAGCTGAAAGCGACATGAAGTTTTAGCCTACTGTCCTTCCCTAAGGACATACATAAATGAGAGTTCTGTAATGCATTTCGGCTAAGTTTGAGTGAGTGTTCTTAGATGGCGCCAATTGAATTCGATATTCTGATGTATTGTTCATAATAATACAGACACAGTTAGCAGTAAACAGGTTATTTTGCGTATGAACGAGCCATACAATGGGCTCATTCAGGCTAATTGACTTTTTTATTGAAAATTATATATTATAAAAGTAAATCATCTCCCAAGTATCCTACAAAATTTTCCGGTTTTTATGTCAATTAACAACTGAGCAAGAGCAATTGAAAATGTGATATCGCCCGCGGTACATCCTGACGTCACACTAAGCAATGAACTTCGAGCGGTGGCAACCAGGCCTGTAGTTGGAGATTATGAATCGCTGCCATCGTCGGATTTTGTTTCATTTTCTGTCTGGTTTGAAAACACCTCGTGTTAAATATTCACGCAGTTGATACTTTGCAGTAAACAACACACAACTGGCTCTCTACGGCTTCAGTACACGTATGTATTTCACTTATCCGCCAGCACTAGCGGCTGATGTGATTTCAAGTTTGACCACGCCCCGTTTTGGTGAACGCCACATTCAACTTTTAATTTGAAGAGTAAGATAAAGAATGAAAATTGAGATTTTCTGCAGATGCACTAATTGAAACATAAACTTTCAAATAATGAAATGAAAAAAATTGGTAAATGAGCCCATTAAGTGGACTGCTATTCAATTGTATAGAATTACACAACAATCGGATATTGATATACAACTGTATGAAAATTTATTCAGGTGGAATAAGCCTTGAAACAACGATCACTGAAATACAAAAATTCACAAAAAAAACACGGATGTTCGTTGTGTTGGGGTATGTTTTCATCGGAATTAATGCGTAAATCCTGAGGTATGCCACAATAGGTCGGTCGGTAGCCGGGCGGTTCGACATGGGTGCTTTGTTTACTCAGTCAATCGGCCAATGTGTGAGTCGATGGTTCAAGCCCCAGGCTGAACACTCGATTTTCACTTGCTATCGTCCAACCCGTGTTAGGAATAACTCGTTAAAAGGTAAAACCTCGTTAATCCTTAACTCGCACAAGTTTTGACTTCTGAGAGTTGTTGCTCGTAAGGGTGTGATAGCTGGTAAACGGAAAAAACATATTTTAAACATATTGGAACATACAAAGGAACTGATGATAAGAACGTATTTGAAAATATTGACACTGATGATGCCAGTTATTTCAAATGAAACGATATGAAAGTATCACTGAATTGTGATTTCATTGCTTTATCAATATTTGTAATGAAATAGACAGGTCCGTATTTGAAAGAAATTGATGGTGGCCTTGTTAACACGGAGCGTTTAATAAAACGATTCATTGCATCAGAGTGATAATTCATTTTGAATACAATGACACATCTTCTTTCAATTTCATTTATGTCTTTTGGAATAATAATTCCATTTCTGAGAAACCGAAAACAGCATTTTCAGTTTTCACTCTATAACCCGAGAAGGGCGAAATTTTCTGATGTGAATTTATTTAACCATTGTATCATTCCACGACAGATGCCTTTTTTTAACGGTTGTATTTTGCTTGCTCTAATTGTTTGTTTGTTTGTTTGAGTCAAATTTAGAGATGGGATTTTGACCCCCTTTCTGTTGACAGACTGATCTGATATTAAATTTTTATGATAATACAATTCAATAAATTATGTATCATAGTAAATACAAGATGACACGGCTATTGATACGTCAAAAAGAGTACTTCGACCACGACACTGAAGATGACTGCCACAGTTGCAGCTGAAACGTTGGACATTATAACCAAAGCAGACCGCGGCAAAACCTGGAAACCAATCAAAACATTGCCGCTATCCGTGGAATCAATCAATCAATACCATAGATCGCTAAGGAGAATGGTGTGAAAACCGCTACCTAGAACCTTGCGAATAATTTTTTTGGTCTTTAGTACATTATCCACATCATTATTATATATTTCTTTCAAAAAATGACACAATTTTTATTTTACTCATTTTATTTCCCATTTGATCGTCTTCATATCTGTAAAGGATTAGAGTATAGCAATTTTCTCTCTTACATTCCTTCAAATGTTTCTCTATAACATTTGAAGGAATACTATTATGGTTGAAAATATTATTGAAACCATTTGACTGATACTTCCTGTAAATTTTTATTTCCCTTGGAGATAGTTTTCCGTTATGATCAAATCGGTTCCGGACCATATGTGGCGAGCAATGTGAAACGCTGTTTGAATTTCATAACACAAAACCTTCTCGGATATTATATTTAGTACGAGTGTAGCTCCATTTTATGAGAACATCTCAAAATATTTCATCTTATTTCATTTATTGTCGGTAAACGTTCTCAAACTCATTCGAGGAAATGGCTTTGAAAACTTGGTCGATATATCTATGGTCAAATATTACGGATTGATGATTCACTTTGATTTTGTACCAGTGGCAGACTCATGAAATGTATTCATATAAAGTAACCCAGTTGAAAATAACCTCTTGATATACGAACTATAATAAGATTTCTGAGTCTGGAGTATAAAAAGAGTCCAACAGAATATAAATATTGAATTTCACTAGTTCGGACTTCCATTGTCTAATACATAATTAGTAATAAATCAGGTATAGCAGACCATGTTTGGACCCATCAACACAACATCGAGTGTTCCCAAGCTGAGATCATACACAAAGAGGAACATTGGTTTAGGAGAAAATTCAAGGAAGCCGCATACATGTTGTCCAACAACGTATTAAGCCAAGCTAGTGTAGAGATACGCAACGTATGGAAACCCATCATTAAGCGAAAAATGGCCAACTCCCGCCAAAACGGTCATCTCCCACTAAACCAGTGAAGCGGAAAATGGAAAGCGGTGATAGTGAAAGTGAAGTGAAAGTACTCGAACGACCCATAAATAGTAATCTCTCGGAGGAATCAGTTCAGTCATCACCCGAAGACGATTGTAGATACCAACAATCGAAACGTCGTGAACTAACGTGGTTTGCAATCTCCTAACTTTGTATTTTATTTCTTTTTTCAATTCTTAATTTTAATTTAATTTTTTGTTCAATTGTTTTATTTTTTACTTGTATTATATTTCACAGTTATTTCTTTTCAGGTTTTTTGCTTAATATAATTTTTATTTTCAACTCTTCATTTTCAATTCTTCTTTTAAAGTGTCTCAGGGATTTCAAATCATTTTATATATTAGACTTGTCCGAAATAGTGAAATTCAATGTCATGGCCTTTTACTATTGATCGATCTCAACTTACCTTTATAGTTGACATCTTCGTGGGTATGTCTGCCGTACAAAGGCACTGACGGGTAGATTCTCAGACTCTCTTTTATCACGCATTCCAAATATTTCATATCCATTAGATCTTTATAAGTGGCAGGTCTCAAAAGGTCATCAGCAAAAACGGATGCTTGTTCCTCTAAAGCACGAGCCTATCATAAAATTGATTATTATTAATAGTTGATGAGGTGAGAGTCGCCTACTTTGTTTTCACAAACAGCCGTTATATATCTCTATATAAATCTTGCTCAATGATATTAGTAAAATTTTTATTTGTTGACCTAGAATCTGTAGCAACTTAGAAATACCAACAAGTACCGACTTCACACTCAATATTCCAAAAAATCATATATTTTGACAGAAATTTTGGATAATCATATTGACGAGTCATTCTTTGTAAAAACGAACATAATGGCCACTCAGATTTCCCGATTTGATTTCAGTGACTTTTTGCAATTGGTATGGTTGGAATGATAACAAAAAAAAATTATTAGGAGCTCCAAATGACTAAATGTAAGCAAGGATGCAGAAGCTCGTTTAAGAAATTGTTTGCAAATTAATAGTGCTCAGCTTAAACATTCGATGACCTGACATTTTCTGAGTGGCTTCACTTATAAATATAAATTTTTAAAAATATTTTGTTTTTTTCCGATATTGTTTATCGTTGTAATGTTACAGGGTTGGATACAGAATTGAAAAATCTTTGGAATAAGGTGTCATTCGACTTCCATTCTCATTTGAAATTTTTGACATGTGGATTATGATTGGAAGGGGGTGGCTGAAAAGAAGTTAATTAGATAGAATTGAACTGAAGATGACGTGTTTAATGGTCTCAATATCAAATGATTTATTCAAGACGGCTCACTTTAAATGAAATGCACTGTTTAGAATCGTTTCGTGCTACTTGTGGTAATGTATTATTTACCCTTAAAAATACTGTATACGAGGTTTGTTCAAAAATGAGGTGAATTGTCATTTTTCTCAAAACGCCGTTCTTTCATGGGTCTCTTCAATCTTGGGAATTGGAAAAAGTCGAAGGGGTGTCAAATTTAGTCAGTACGGTGGATTGGGCATATTAATGGTATTTCCATGAACAGTCTTTCCACAATACCGGCCCGCTTTTTTGATTTTGGCTCCCCTGGGCTCTTTTATTGAGATGCTTGGACTTTGGTTTCGATGCCATAACCATATATCCATGATTCATCTTCAGTTATGTCCTTTTCAAGCAGAATCTGAATCGCCGTTGACATCATTCAACAATTCCTGAGCGATGCTCCTGGTTAAATTTCAGCAATTTCGTAACGAACTCTGCTGCCATACTCTTCATGCCCAAAATTGCATGGCATGGCAATTGCATCGAAAAAATTGCATGGCATGAGCTAACCGATATGCTCTAATAGTGATTTGACGATTCTCCATAACAATTTTTTTCACTATCTCAACATTTTTATCGGTTCTTGATATTTTGGGGCGTCCAGGGCGAGCGTCTTCATTCATATCACATCTTCTGTGAATAGCTTGTAGAACATTCGTCCGACTCAAAGTACAATCACCGTAAGCCACTGTCAACATTTCAATTGTTCCTGAGCACCTAATTCCACTTTGATCCATCTATATTTTTCGATAGCAAAAAATCCCTGAACACGCAAAAACCTAACTTTTATGCCTCTCACCAACAAACTAAACCAGCCAAACAGCTGAAACTATAAACATATATTCGAGACGAGTGTATCAACAAAAAATTTAAAAAGAAACAAAAGAAATAACCAGGAAAGGAATTTCTGGAAAAAACATAACAATCTGCAGACAAGTCCTATTAGTTTCGAACAGACAACGTGTAACCTCAGGGCTAGTACTAGAGTGTCACCAAGATTTAGCAAAAGCCTCCGTAGATAATAATATTACCCTAGGTGGTTAAAGGGCACGACAGTAGTAAAGGTAATCGCATTGCCAAGTCTTCAGCTAAAGAAGCGGCTGAACTAAGAATTGTAGGACCAAGTGACACTTATAGCCTGATGACTTCGGCAATTGTGGAACTAGCCAAATGTTACATCCATGTTCAATTTCCAAAGATATGGGATGAAATCAAAGGATGCAATTTTGCCAGGATCACCGTGGGCGGCCCTGGGAAGCTGGCACCGAAGAAATATCTGGCGATGACCAGAAAAAATCTACGATTAACAGTAGAATTTCTGACTGGTCACTGTCAACTAAGGAAACACCTCCATAATATGGGGCTAGTGGATACACCTCTATGCAGGATGTGTGAACAGGAAAATGAGACTATCCGGCATGCCCTATGTGACTGCCCGGAGTTGTCGTCAATAAGAGAGTGTGTGTTTGGCAAGTCTTGGTCTAAGGAGATGTCTCCCAGTGACCTGTCCACCTTCCTGAAAAGGACAGGATGTACAATGACCTAGGAGGACAACTCCTCGGGAGGATGTACAATAGGTCGCATGTGGCCTAAGTGCTCTGGGCCTACACTCACCCTCCCCACTCTACAGATACAGATACTATTAGAATTATAAAATCCGTTGGAAATTCTATCAAGTCCTTGCCAAAACGAACCATGTGTTTGAAAGAGAATATTGAATAAAACTTTCCCGAAACACAATGGGAAAACCTTACGGCAATGTGCGTACAAACTTTCAAAGATCTTGGCAACACAACCTGTTTCCGCATGTACCCCTGAGAGGACTTTCTCTTCTCTGCAACGGCTCAAAATTCCACAAGCCAAGAACGACTAAACGGTTTGGTTCAGTCTCCCTACTCTACAGATACAGAGTTTTGAACATTCACCTTATTTTTTTAACAGTCCTCGTACAATTGGTTTGCAGAATTTCGTCCAGCTTTGTCGTATGTGCTTACAGAAAACGTCGTTTTCGTGAACAAGATGACTGATGATCAACATATGATAATGATGTGAGATAGATTGCACTAAACATTTGAGTAAGACAAAAACAGACAAATTTGTTGTCTTCAGAAATTGAAGAAAACTTTTCTTTATCACCTGGAGACACCTGGATTTATTCTACGTCAGAGATTTCAGTTTTATCTTTCATCATTTTATTAGTTTGACCAGAAATATCAATACTTTTTTCAAACAATGGGAGATTCAATATTCATTGTAGATTGAAATGTACAAAAAAATAGGAGTAACGAATAACTTTTCTAACCCTGAATAGTGTTCCTGAAAGTGGTCTGATTTTTTTCATCATCTCAACATAAGTAATTCAACACAGAGTTTCGTCAATGTTTACTCCTAAGAATTTTGTAGTTTGAAAATATTTCATAATGTTGTTATGACAATCCAATTGAAATCAAAATCAATAAATAACTTCTATTTTATTACATCATATTCAAGTTCCAATGGCCATTGTTTGTAAACATTGCTAAGTATTGGAAAAATAGTAATATTGATAGTTATATATTTTTCTCAAATATATTGATCTTTGATCCTATCGCTTTCCTAACTGCTACAAGTGATAAGAGTTTCAAGAAAGTGTGATTTCTTTCGAAAAGATATTAAATTACTGGAAATGTTCCACCAAAGTTTATTTACCTGAACCTCTGGATGTCCAGCAAGCAGAAAACTAGTGAATGTCATGGCGGAAGCGGTAGTATCATGTCCCTTAAATAAAAAAAGATCAATTATTAGATGCTAAAAAGTGAAAAAATCGTACTTAATCAATAATTAATCAATTACTATAATAAGTCTCAGTTGATTTTTATGTACTGTACTCTCTCTATATCTCTCGCTGTCTTTCTGTGTCTCTCTTTCTCTCTATTTCTGTCCCTCTCCCTATCTCTCTCTCTTTATCTTTATTTCAACCCTCTGTCTTTATCTCCACCTCACTCTCCTCAACTCTTACATTACAACGCACAAGTTGATAGTGAACTGCAAAAAAGCTCTTTTCGATAAGAAGATCAAACAAATAGTCGTTAAAATATCGTAAGTGTACTGTTCTCCTAATAAAATTATTGAATTATTATCAACCAAACAATTTCTGCCAATAATCAGAAAGCATATTGGTGAATTAAAGTATGATCATAATTATTTTCCTTTGCTGATCGAATCAGACCCTCTCGAACTCGTCTATAACAATAAGTGTTCAGTATCAATATTTTTCGAGTTTGAAGGCCGTGGAATTTTGTAATTTTTTCCTGACGTTTCGCTGACGCAAGTGGCTAGCTTCTTGAGAGGTTTAACCATCAAGGCTTGCTGTCCGATTACCAACTTTTAGACTACGTGAAGTGTATTTATGCATTGTCACGTAATAAGTTGTATTGGTACCTATATTTGTACCTGTACTTGTACCTGCAATTGTACCTGTACTTGAAGGACTCAACAGACTTCGACAACAAGCCATGATGGTTAAACCTCTGACGAAGCTAGCCACTCGTGCCAGCGAAACGTCAGAAACAATTCCAAAAATCCACGGCCTTCAAACTCGGAAAACAGTGACACCGAAAACCTCAGCCGCGATAGTCTAAAACATTTTGTCAACAATAAATTAATTTTATTTCAAATTCAATTCAAATTCATGTTGTTCAAAATAGAATAAACAATACAATAGAAAAAGTTATAGCAAATCACACCATCCGCTAACCATCATACTGGAACCATGGAATATATAACATGGAATATATAACACAGTAGAATGAATATTTATTGAACTGTGATAAAAACGGATGATAAAAGGGATAAAACTTTTAAAACAACGTAATATTAAGATTTTACGAAATTACAGAAAACTTGATTGAAACAATGTATAATTCATCTTATTGAGAGCCCCATCATAATTTCAGTAATTTCCTTTTAATTTTGATTTGATTTTATTTGATTTATCTGACTATTAATTTTCAATTTTCCTTCAAAAGTTCGAATGAAGAATTCGAGACTGGAAACCTACCTCGAACATAAACGTATCCACTTCCTCCCTGATATCCTCTATGCTCAGAGGTTTACCATCCACAGTTGACTGTAACAGAATATCCAGAAAAGCCAGTTTCTTCTTCCTCCCAAGCTCGTCGGTGTTTTCTTTCACTTTCCCGCCCGAACTTTCCAAATGCTTCATCCTTGACTCTATGACGGAATTCGTGACTTGGTGGAGTTGCTTCACTGCCTTCTGTTCTCTGTAATAGTCCAGGGTGAGCGGATAGAAGACATCGTTATTTTTGAAAATGGAAGTCGACCTCAACACTCCTATCTTGCACATCAGTTTAACGTTCTTTACGTACTGGGAGTTCTCTTTTTGCTGGGCATCAACTGAAACACCCATTGCGGTTTCTAGGACAAAATAAATTGAAATTTCTCAATAAGATCCTTTTCCCGAAGAGGCAGATAATGCGAATCGAATTCAAATTTCGTATAAAGGTAATTATGAAAGAAATCATATATATTTATTTATTCGACCACATTATAGAATATTGATCTATTTGTGGTAGGTTCAGGTCAAAGCATCATACAATGATATAAGATAAAATATACATTCAAAACGAGAC
>WOGP01009401.1:0-10762 GCA_015342065.1 Leptinotarsa undecemlineata | reverse complement strand
GTCTAAAATTGTTAAAAATTACACTGAACCTCAATACCAAATGGAGTTGTGTTCCAAGGAGCTTTGAGAAATTCATTGATGGAATAAAAACAATATTTTAATAGTATCAATTTGCATTTTCTCTTGAATAATCCTAGAGGAAGTTGTTTCAAACTACTTGGTAAGCTATTGTATAACTGCAGTTTAGGTGAGTTATTCCTGGACACGTCAAGTCGATAAAAACCTATTTTGAACAGATTCGTTGATGTCGTATTATGATTATGAGATTCGGATACGTTCGAATAACAATATCTGTTTTTGTGAATATCTATCACGGCATAATAGACAAACAGGCAAGGTAGGCATTGAGCATTGAGGTCCGCACCAACGATTATCCTCATTATTTTTCTCTGTTGAACGAATATTTTCAGAGCGTAGCTTGAGTTCCCCCACGAAGAATCCCATATAGTGATCTGAAAATATCAATGAGAGGTACAAAGAGAGCGGAGTGTTAATGTTACTCAACTTTTTTGTTGTCGCATTATATAAATATAGCTCGATACTTTCTTAGTAATGCTGGGCCAGTTCAGTTTATCATTCCAAGCGATGTGACCCCATTATCTGCCGCAACGTTATGATTTGTTGAAATAACGAGATTTTGAGTTTTTCTCTGTTTAATTTCAAATTATTGGCATTATACCGCATCTCCGCTTGATTTTCTGCCTGTTCAATAATAATTTCCAAGTTTTTCGTATTTTTATCCGCGTTTATGAGTGTTGCATCATCAGCAAATATCACTATAATATTTTGAAATAAATGAAAGAGCAGATCATCGATGTAGATGATGAACAAAAGTGGTCCAAGGACTGACCCTTGTGGTACACCATGTGTAACTGGCTTGGAACTAGTGTATATGTTGTCAACAAATACCCTCTGCTCCCTATTGGTGAGATACGATTCAAAAAACTTAAGTGGTAGTCCTCTCATACCATAATGGGAGACTTTTTTCAACAAGAAAACATGGGATAAACAGTCGAAGGCCTTGCTTAGATCACACAGCGTGTGAATTTATTCCTGAAGAGCTGCCTCATACTGAAAATATCAAATTGGCAGACCAATATATATCCTCTCAGGTATTGATTTATGTTTCCGTTTTATTAGGAAAATTGCAAATCCATGCAATTCTTGAATCTATTCGTTTTGTGGTTTCGATGGAAGTCCTACTTTTTCAGAGAATGACATACAGAAGTTTTAGGCTAACACCGGTCGCCTCACAGTTGCCCTAATTTTCAAGGGAATTGGTTCTTCTTTCGGAAATTGCGATGTTCTTATAACTTGAGTATTTGCAAGCGTGATTTGTGAGAAAGATTCCATCATACAGTTGTCAGAAAGTGCTAACACAAGTTCACGTGTTTTTCAATACCACATATAAAGTAGAAGAAACCTTTCAAAATGGTACTGTATATTAAGGCCCAAGTTTCAAAAACATTCATGTAATATCCTTACCAATTTCAGACGTCATTGAATTGCCTTTTTCGTGACTATTGAGAAAATGTATTTGCAAATCCGATTGGCTAATCAGTACCAAAACTATCAGCGTATACTTGGCGCTTTTCGCAGAATGAGGATTCTCAGTTTTGAGGTCCGAATAGTTCATAATTGTCACTTCGTTGTATTGCCCAGGTTACTGAGAAGGTATTCAAAAAAGAAATTTATATTGATGATGTTTGTACTGGCGTATCCATAAATGAGCGTCAGTACAAGATAGTGTCCATCATCAAAATGAAGTCAATGATTTTCCATAAATGAAAATCGAATTCGTTTCAGAGTATCATTCTTTGGACTGGGTTGAAGAAAACAACATTCATCGCTCCATCTGCCCGTGAATGGAGTAACCAAACCCATATCCGAATCGCCCAATTCTTCGTACAAAATAAGTAACTTCACATATAGTAGGGGGCATACTTGAATACTGGCTGTAAAATCAAATTATCTAAAAGAAAAATTCGTTCAGGCCAGTCTCAACTCACCTACTCTGTAGAAACAAATTGCTCCCCTGGCTAACACCAGTGATTTCTATTATACTGTAATAAAAATATTTTCATAAGGAGCTTAGTTATATTTTCATTCATCAATAACTTTAATATTTCAGATGATAACTCAAAATATTTTCGATAACAGTAATAGGAACGATGTACAATGAACCACGAATTTGATGAGTATCATAAATATATGTCTTCGAAATGAAAAATAGATGTTTCTTCTTCGCGTAGAGTCAAAAACATTCTAATCGAACCTTGAAAAGACAAAACACGCGGTTTTAGTGTCAACTGCTTCCCAGAATAGAAACGGCGCACAATTTAACAACGAAAACAACTCATCAATTCAATGACAAATATCTCATAGCCTCTATCAAAAAAAAACAATTAACCTATATACAAAAAAATTTGATGAACCAAATAAGATTTTCGTCACTTGTGGAAAATAAATTGTGATACATTTTCGCCACTTGAAAATTGAAATTGAAAGCTGATGTTCGAAGTAACTCATAAAATGGAATTGAACTTTGACAGAAAGATCAATATGATATAACCTATAAACACACTCATCGAAATGGTCCAATGGTAGAATTGAAAAAAGTCTTTATTGAAAAGGAATCATTTAATATCAGTATCATTATTGATAATTATCATTATTATAATACCGGTTGACGGCCTCCCTGTTGTCGGGGGAAGTACAACCGTGGAATGGACGATTTGGGTTGCAAACTCTTTACGTCGAGTTGATACAGCTCCTCCCGAGTCCACTTCACTATTCCAAACGAGTAGAGTGAGATCGGAACGGCAAGCATATTTTTTGCAGCAATTTTGTTCTTTCCTGACAGTTCCGATGACCAGATCTGTGGAAGTTTGTGCTGTTACTTGCCACGGAGAGAGTTCTTCACTGCTATCACTTCTTGTGGGCCTGTTCCACCCCGAGGTAAGTATACGTCTCTCCGGCATCCAAATGGTGTAGGATGCTTCCATCACGAATTTCAACATAGTCCAATTGTCGTAAACGAATATAGTAAACACGTTTAAGTCATAAACCTCGTGCATGATAAAAATTCCTTGCATGGGGGAGGGTAATCTCAAATGTGAAGTTAAGGGGTCCAAGCTACAGTTAAGTAGGTGGTTTGTAACAAAACTATGACCGATTTCAGAATATATACACAATTATACTAATATGTGAAATCTTGGATTTCTCAGTTTTTTAGCCAGTTTTGATTCACTGCAATATTTGCACTAACATATTTTTATATACTTATTCATTTGATCTCAGTGATAATAGGGTTTTGTATAAAAATACTGATGACTTAAAAAAACATGTTGTCTTATACGTATTTCCATTTTTTTCAATAATGAAGTGGAGTTTATTTTTTTCAAGGTGGCTGAAATCAATACACAATTTTTCAGGCCTTGCAAGTAAAAAAATCTCTTCATTTGATTTTTTCGGGATTCAGGATGATATGTCTGTCATAGAATAAATCCATTCCGTGAAATATTGATTTTGTATCATAGGTATATGAATTTTTATAAATACTTGACATGCTTATCCTTTGAGTTATCTCTATTGGTTCAATATGAATTTTATTTTGCAAACCCTCAAACAAATAATACCATACTTAAGGTGATATAATATGATCAAATATTTTGACATGTGCAATCTCGAACAAACCACTCTAATACCTGGACTTATATAACAGGGAACAAAGTTTTTTTGTCAAGAGATGATAGGATTCATTCCATTTCAGATTGCAGTCGACATATATCCTACCAAGACATGACACTATCAGTAATTTCAAGTGAAATCCATTTGATCTAGATATGTTTATTTTGTGATATTTAAATAAGTTTCCACATTATGAAATAAATGGCGCGAATTCCGTTTTCTTTATATCAAATGTGAGTAAAAGACTGTCTAATCAGTCAATAAATGTTTCAATATCTTTCTTTGCTGATGTTTTGAAAGATCCCCACAAGTATTTTCATCAACGGTATCGTCAGCAAAATTGATTTTTTTTTTGAGACACAGTTTCCAGGCTCCAATACTGTTCCTTGAGAAACACCAAATATCAGTGATCTGCTCTGGCTTAGAACATTTCCGATTTCGGTGAATTGATACCTATCAGTTCTGCATTAGACTGAATGATGTTTCCCGAAATTCTATTCTGTCCAATACAACAAGCAGTTCTTGATGGATGACTGTGTCAAAATGCTATGGCTATGTCTACGAATATACTCAATGTTGAACACTTTTTGTCTACGGCTTTTCTTTTTTAGCATTTTGTGTAGACGTAGACTCTCTGAAACCAAACTCTCAGCAGAGTGATATTACAGGACTCGTTGTGAAACTTTCCGTTATCAGTCTCAGATGATTATTTTGGAGTTTGTTCATAGATTTCAATCGTATTGGTCTGGCCGAGGATTAAACTACACTACCATAATCCATTCGGGAGAGAATAAGGCTGCGATAAATATTAATTTCATGGCCTGCTCCCCATTTGACTCCTGCAAGAGCTTTTATGATATTCTGTGGTTTCTGGCATCTTTCCATCAAAATATAAATGTGAGCTCCCCAATTCAGTTTATAGTCAAATATCATCCCCAAAAATTTTATTTTGTTTTTAAACTGTATAGGTGTTCTATTCATATTGATTTTGGGATTATTATGAAGTTTTCTTTTTTAACATAAGTGAATCGCATTTGTTTTGCTTGCTGAGAATTTAAGAACTGTACTGTGTGCTCTGCTGTGAAGCTCATTCATGGTATTCTGCAGTATCTCCTCAGCATTAGAAGTGACTGAATACGAATAGAATATAGCTAGATCATCCACATATGCAGATATCTTCACTGGACCTTCTACTACTTCTATTATGCCGTTTATGGCAATTGTTAACAGAGTGACACTCAATTTGTAGAACCTTGTGTTATACCGTTCTCCATATCTCGAGGGTCTGATATAGGTTCTTGAATTCCAGTCCTGATTTCCCTGTTATTGAGAAACTGTTGTAAAAGAAGCGGCAGATAGCCTCTGAATCCCCATTCATGCAAAGTTCTCAGTACTCCATATCTCCATGTGGAATCGAGAGCTTTTTCAATGTCAAAAAATATAGCTTCTATATGTTTTCGTTTGATGAAGCTGGACTGGATGTTATGATCCAAACAAGATAACGGATCTAAATTAGATCGAAATTTTCAGAATCCTGCTTGGAATCTAGAGAGAGGGTGTCTATTCTCCAAACAGCAGGTTAGACGGTTGTTTACTATTTTTTCCAACAACTTACTTAGGCCGCTGGTAAGCAAAATTAGTCGGTAACTCTCGGGTAAGGTGGAATTTACCAGGTTTCAGAATTGGAATAATATCAACCTCTTTCCATCTTTCAGGATAGGTTCCTGTAGACCAAATTACATTGAAAATGTGTAAAATATTCAAATTTTGTTTTTCAAAAAGATGTTCAAGGAATTCATAGTGGATTTTATCAGGCCTAGGTGTCGAAGGTTTTGCTGTGCTTAGCGCTACCCTGAATTCATCCATAGTGAGAGATCAGTTGTAATCATACAACTCCTCTGTTTATAAATTTATTTTTTCTTGTTCGTATGCCTCTTTGATATCAAGAAATGTAGGATGATAGTTTTCTGATGAGATGATGTATTGAAAGTGGTCACTAAAAATTTCAGAAATTTCTTCTGGAGTTTTTATGTGTTGTTGGTCCTGGATAATGTGAATAGGCGACGGGAAAAAGTTTTTTCCAGAAATGCTCCTGACTTTTCTCCATATTTCAGCTAGTGATATGTCTGCGGTCATAGAGCTCGTGAAATGTTTCCAGCTTTCTCTTTGACTGTTCAGTTTCAGATTCCTTACTTTCACATGCAGACATTGATCATATTATCTTATGTGGGCCTTATCTTGAATATATTGAAGGTTTTTTTTTTCAACAGCTGCAGCAATATCTTCTTTCCACTTTGGTACTTCTCTCTGAGCTGTTCTATTTTTGGTCCTCGGTATTGCTTGTAGGATCGCATTAGTGATATTTCCAACTGATGATGTCACCCAGATCTGTTGTGAAATTTTCTATTGTAGCGTAGAATTTGTCCCAGTTGGCACGATGTAGACGCCATTTTGCAAATTTATGTAGTGGTATAAATCTGTTGGCGCAATGGATGAAAATTGTTATATTTTCTACAGCAAAGTCATTTGAAAATGTCCATTGATGATAGGGTGCAATTTCAGGAGAGCAAATGTTGAGATCTGTCGCTGACAGACAATTTGAGAGAGAATTGATGAAGGTACTTTTCCCTGTGATGATGACTATGAGATCTAATTCTTCAATTATTTTTCAAATTATACGTCCATGTTACTATGTGCATTGAAGTCACCCATCATCAAATGTGGCCTAGGAAGTTGTTGGAAAATATAATACAATTCAGCTTTGGTCCACTGATCACTCAGAAGATAGAGATTACAAATAGTTACTGAAATGAGCGATTTTATCGATATCGCCACGGCCTGTAGATTAGTTTGTAGGGGAATATTTTCAATCATTATAGATTCTCCAACTCACGCAGCAACTCCTCCGTGAGCTCTCGCTCCTGGCATAACATCATGCAGAAAGATATTGTAGCCTCTGAGACTATATTTCTCATCGGGTTTCAAGTGAGTTTCTTGGAGGCATAGACAGAAAGGACGCTTTTTCTGCAGAAGTTCCTTTTCATTGGTTCATTATAATAGCAATGATGTTTTCAGTAGATCTGAGATTCAAGTAATATCTGCTGATAACATACGATACAAGGCGAATGTAATTATATCACTGTTATTATCACAGTTTATATCACAATTCATATAACAGTTTTCATTAGAGTGTATATCACCGTCTATATCACAATTTCAGTAAAATTCTCATCAGTTCCTAGTTCTTTTGTTACGACCCTCGACCACGTCCAGAGTACTATTTTGGTTGCTACTTTTGGGTGTAATATTTTTTTATCTTCTTCTGAACTAGGTTCTAATTGACTTCTATCTCTTTTTTCTGTTCGGATGTGGTCGAATAGTTGGTGGACATTGGGTTCGTTGGATACCTGCTGGGATTTTCTGTTGAGGTCTGAGGTGACCTAAATAGTTCACCTTGTGAAGATTTGTTTGCAAGTACATTTTTTATCATTTCTTCTATTCTTCACAAAATTTGAGAGATGGCATCTGTAACGGTATTATCTTGTGGTCTAGTTGTATCAGCATATGAAACATTCGGTGTAAGAGTTGTAGTATTATTGTTGTAAACTTTTCTCTTCGCTTAGTAATGGGTAAGTTTCCATTTGTCTTTTATTTTTTGTACAAGTTGTTCTTTCTTTGTTGTTCACAGTTCACACATTTCTTGTGTTCTTCACAAGGAGTTTTCACACGCGCGTATTTGCTTCTCAGTACATGACCAAAAGCTTGGCATTTGAAACATCTTTGTGGAGGGGGAATGTAAGGTATAATCTTTTTTTTTTTAGCTTTCAGTCTCCTGACGTTAACTAGATAATTTTTGAATCACTAGACCGTCCATGATTTTATCAACAGTACAATTCAAAAATCTCTACAAAAAATCACTCCTCTTGACATATTCAGGGTAGGGTTAGCAACTACCTCTACGTCGTAGTCTGCAAATTTCCTATTTTCCATAATTCCATCATTGTGCATTATATTTTGTGTTAATTAATAAACCACTTTTCACTTTTTTTATTGGAGTTGACTATACCAATTAGATCATATACTATTTTTGAGATCAAAAAAGGGTTAACTTTTTCAAAATCACAAACTTCACTCTCATCTTGGGAGATTCTCTCAACCGCAGAGAGGCTGAATACAAACGAGGATCGTGTGGTACTCGTAGGACCCCGTTCGTGACTCACTATCGCGGAGCCATTCACCCATCGACACGGTACGATTGATATCTTGGGTTACGGAATTTTCCAAGGTTTTCTCCTTTTGAGTTGTCCTTCGCTTCACTATTCATCTTTGACATTACCGGCATCGGTGACCTTACTGGAAGCGTTGTGCTCCCGCCGGAATTGCTTTAGGAATCATTACAGTTACTGAGCCCCTTCACCGCGGCAAGGTCCTACAACTCCTCTAAGGAAAAATCGGATAATTGCTGGGTTCAACGCAATCAGAAAGGGTTCGAGAGTCGATGAGGAGAAGATTGGATTCTTGCATTGGAGCGGGATGGTATTCAATTTTAACAGTTCTTGTAGATTAACTTCAATAAATTTGGGAATCAAAACTGCCAGAACAGTGTATTACGCCCTCGTTGAATCCTACCTACGTTATGGAATACGGTTTTGGAAAGTATGCAATTCATCAGCACTTCTGTCTGTATTAGTATTGGAGAAACGGGCTATCAGGTATGTGTGTAAGATTAAACATCGTGAAACATGCAGACACAATTTTGTTGAGTGAAATATTTTAACAGTGATTGCTTTGCTCATTTTGAAATCGTTTTGCCTCATTTACAAAAATATGTCTCTATTCGAGGCTTAATGCAATTTTTGTACCACCCGTTCCACCGTATCGAAACTACCAATTCCTCTAACAAATTGGGACAGAAATTCTATTTGATACAATGGGGTCAAGATGTTCAATCACTTGCCCTCAGATATAAGACAGTCAAATTTGAATAACAAAATGTTCAGAATAAGAGTAAAAACATTTCTGGCTTATAGACAATATTATAAATTGCAAGAGTTCTATAATGGTAAATTTACTTAACAAAATATGCATATTTGACAATATGGTATATAAGGTTTTTTTATATTCTTGTTTAAATATAAATGTTTGATTGTCTAGTGTAATGGATGTGTTTATTTATGTAATATTATAAATGAGTTTATATGTGTATTATATAGGTGTTGATAATATTTTCAAACATATCTTGCGACCTCCAAAAACACAAGAGGGCACTAAATCACCTCTCAGCTAACATCAAGGGCAGGTAGGTATTTACGGCTAAGCTAAACAGTGGAGACGGAAGTGAGTTAACCAAATTAGCAAATTTAAAATAGATTATAGTGGGCGTCAGGTAAATTCAATCCTCAAACACCCTATGTGACTAGCAACATTCCTAATTTATCAACTAAATGATGAAATAAAAGATAAAGTACCCAAAATTATTTATTTTATGGTCTAAAAAAACTATGGTATGAGAATTTATCTGTCTTATAACGTCCATAAAAAAAAGACGACAACGACAACAACAACGACAACGTCTTCATAAATCAAACAACAATAATTCAATGATTTTTTGCTAAACTATAACAACAATTATCAATATAAACCTATATGCACAACAACGTTACACAATTGAATGATTTACCGCTAAACTATAACATAGATATCACGTATGTATATCTACATATATACATATCAGATAGAAACTACACATCATCAATACCCCAATACAGTTATGATCAAAAGCATGTAGTAATACCAGTGCGTTGACAAACCGAATAAAAAATATTATGAATCACTGAACACGCATACCAGGAATCATGTCAATGAAACCCAAAGTTTGATTTAGAGTCTGGTAATGAAATGCCATTTCACAATCAACGTATGAAGCTAAATAATCTGCAGGAATTGAACTTACGAAGCAAGGTAGGCAAAAGTTAGCATCGCGAGAGCTCTGGCGCATGCGCATACTATGTCATAAATTACCATTTAATTTCCGCTTCACAACCACAAATCGAATGATTCGGTTATAAATAGAACATAATTCAGAAAAGTAATGGCATAAATAGGTACATAATGTACATAATGTTCAAATGTCAAGTATACGTAAAAGACTTGCATTTTCTAACCTTGATCTTCAAGTTGATCCTCTGGTTCCAACGATGATCCTGACTACTCTGGTTCCAACCGTGATCCGGTGACTACTCTCCCCGGCTTCTTGTTATGGGAAGGCCTGTACCAACACTCCAAGGGTGAGCAGGTTGGGTACACTAGGTTAGTGCGACTGGTTTCCGTAGTTGATCCAATAACTTTTGTAGAGGTTGATTTTCGTAACTTGACTACTGACGTTGAAGGAGACCAGAGAATATGATAATAGAAAAAACCCCAAGAAAGAAATACTCAATCAGAATCAAATAAGACCAAGTGAGATTCAATCTCATTGAATAGGGACTAGTTGATTTGACAAGATTATTGGTATAAATCTTACCCTGGCTAGGGGGTTTTCTATACGTTCCTTCATGTGCGGTACTCTGCACGGAAGTTCTACTGGGACTTGATGAGTGACTAAGGGCCTTCTGGTTTCTTATGAATCTGGGGACGAGAAATGAAGGTTTTAGAATTGAAGAGCTGATACCATAGCTAAGACCACATGAGAGATGCGATAGTGAATCAGACATACCTGATTTCGGAAATCCTTGCACCTGGCACAATGACTTCGGTAACCACCAAAAATCCTCTAAAGAGTTTGAGTTTCCGACTGCAAATATTCACACCAAAATAACCAATCTGTCCTTCACTATATAATCCTGGCTTGTAGAAATAATCCCTGTGAAGAATGGCAAAAATTCAACCAAATATATTACATAAACCAGTCAGATGGTACCATTGAACTATCAACCCCGGGCTCAACGCAGGTCTACAATCGAAGTCCGAGAGACTGCCACATCTGACAGCTATCCAATTGTTGCGACAGTGTGTTCAATCCACACTACAAGCACCAAGGGGGCGCTGTGCACAATATCATAAATCGATTCCA
>WOGP01009400.1:0-10762 GCA_015342065.1 Leptinotarsa undecemlineata | reverse complement strand
CATTGGCTTGTGTCTGTAGCTCCCATAATATCGTCAACTACATGGAGAAGTGCCGAAGAGCAACTATGGCCTTTTCTGAAACCAGACTGAAGGGAAGGAGTCTGTGAGTATCAAGATATGATTTAATTTGCTTTTCCATTATTTTTTCGACCTCCAAATTGGAAATCGCTTTCTGTGTCAATGTAGCTTTCAATGCAGATCATTGCTTTTGCGTTACAATCGTGATCCAGTAACACCTTGTTGATCATTCGCCCAAGCATGCATTGTAAGCAGATGAGCTCAAACCGTGTCCAATTAATAGAGTAGGCTACTCAATCAAAGAAATTGTCTTAAAACGAATATTTCCTTGAAAAGGTTTTGGAACGTACACATTTTCCTAGAAGAATTCTTTTCAAGTTTTTCTGTCCACTTTTTACCGGCTAGCAGTCCTCTGTTAGTTAATTGAATTTCCTACTCACTCTACGTGGAAGATGCGGAATTTCCTTTTAACTTTCGCCAATTCGGCTTTTAGAAAATGTGTGAAGTTATATCGCTAGCTGTGAAAGTTTTGTGGTGAAGTATATTTTCGGGCTAATGCAATTTAATTTTCTTGTCGAATGCATTATCAAATGAGAAGAAGTCGTAATAAATGAACTTTGATTCCCAACAGAAACAAAAAGTGAGCAAAAATGCATGTTTTAAAATACAGCTACTATATTCGATTCAAAAAATCTATTGTAGGTTACCGAAGGGAAATAAAACAGGGAAATAACTGTTATCACTATAATCTTGATGTCTTTAGAGAAAGTTATAAACAAATATTTCAAGTACCTGCATTTTAGAAAACACAAGGAACCATTTCAGCAGTTGAATTTTACGTTCTTATAAAAAGAGTTTCATTGAAAACAAGAAACGAGTTATTGTAATTTATGTTTCTTGATGAAAATAAGAGATTATGTAAACTAGATCTTTTCAGGGGTCTTACTGAAATTGTTCAGTGAGATGTGATATTTACTGTCTTACAGAATATCCCAGAAGTGAATTAAAATTTACAGTGCATTTCTTTATCATTGACATTCAACTCATAATATGAGGTAATAAGCTTGAAGTCAGATAAGAAGATGCCGTTTATTCAATATTGAAGCAGGTTCAGTTTCGTACACCTTTTGTTTCAAATAGTCCTATAAAAAGGCCAAAGGTGTCAAATCTCGCGAGCGGGCTAGCCATTCTGTAGGACCTCGACGGCCAATCCAACGACCGGGAAAAGTAGATTCCAAATAGTGTCTTACTTGTCTGGAGTAATGTGGTGGTGCTCCATCTTGTTGGAAACAGTATCCATTAGGATTCGCTTTGGATACAAGTTCCCTCAAATATTTTCTACAGATAGGACGATTCGGAAAACGTTCATTGAAAACTTTTTCGGTCTCGTAAAAGTTAAGCGTTGCATAGTAAATAAAAATTGCTTCAATTTGTTTTTCAATAGATGAGAATTGACCATTTTATAGATTGTTGACGTGGTACCTTTCTACTAGTGAAACTGAAACCTCAATGAGAATATTCTAAGTGAACAATGATGTTCATTGTTTTTTGTCGTTTTTTTATAAAGAAATAAATATATAGATGAAAATCGAATATATTCAGATTATCAAAAAAAATGTTTTTGGAAAATATTTAATCATTATTATTTGGTGATGTTGAGGTTAAATTTTGTAATTATTGTCAGAGGAACCTAATAAAATGGAATTTAATAATTCAATCTTTATGGTATATCGAAAGAGTACTTGATTTGGTATCATAAAGTAAAAACCACTGAAATAATCAATGCAAATTGAAAATAAACAGAAAATAAAGTCCACCGTTGAAATTTCAGTTTTCTTTTTAGATTTAACTTGAATATGATATACCACACTAGTATTACCCAATCATTGTAATGACACATCATGCATTTCCGAAGACAACGGAAATCACATTTTGATATAAATTACGTTGATAAACCCAGCCGAATATCAAATGACCATCAAACGATGTCGTACAGGTGCCATATACTGCATAAACTTACACCTAAATCGGTGTCGATCAACCGGAAACATCGAATATATCCCGTTGGGAATCACGCGGACCGTTTCCTCTAAAGAAATTGATCGCGAACGTACCTCTTAATAATAATAATTATCCTTTATCGACGATAAACTAGCTGCTGGCAGCGTGTGTGAGAAATGAGAGACAGGTTGCTGCAGCATCCTGTCATTTTCTCCTTTCTGATTCTATTCGAACTGCTTCCGCTCCTACGCACATCTCGCAGAGAAGATACGCCGAACGTGAGTTGGCTGCGGGCTACTGAATCTCGAGTAAGGTATACGAAGTCAATCCTAACAGCTGAATAAAAAGGTAAAGGCATTACTCTTCACTACTAATAAAAAAATGTATACCACGCCGCTCATGCCATACAAAGAAACTGCCGACGTTTGGTAACTATTTAGTTTTTATATGCCATTCGAATAGACTCCGTATATACTATAACACCGATGCTTTACTAAATATGAATATTTACGGAATATGAATATACCTTTACGCTTTCCGAAAACAAAAGGTAGAATCAATATTATTCGTTAGTTCTATAAAAAAATGGTTCATTCATCAGGAAGTAACATCCAAGTTTTACCATTTCGAAGGAACATCGATGTTTCGAAAATGGCTGTGACATCACTACCATTGCAACCTACCCCCTTTCAAAATATATATATGATTCTTATAAGGTATACAGTGCATTTTTTTAATGTCCCCTCCATTTTTTGAGTGGGTCAACTCAAAAAATTGGGCGCCATGTGGAAAAAAATTAAATGGAAAGGAGGGTCTTGTGATAAATAATTTTGAAGCTCCTGACAAATACTTCCCAACCCGAGAATATAATGTCAATATCTTCAACTACTACAAAATGACGGAACGTTTAATAATTTCCTGAATACATTGACATTTAACTACATAATATGAGGTAATTCGCTTGAGGTCAGTTCAGAAGATTCTCGAAATGGTTGCCTTGAACTTATTGACATATGAACAGCCTATCCGATATCTCACGCCGAACATTTTCGATCACAGTAACGTCAATATCTCTAGAAATATTTATTATTCACTGCCGTATATCCAATATTGAAGCAGGTTCAGTTCCCTACACCTTTTGCTTCAAATAGTCCCATAAAAAAAGTTCAAAGGTGTCAAATCTGGCGAGCGGTCTGGCCATTCTGTAGGACCTCGACGGTCAATCCAACGACCAGGAAAAGTAGTATCCCAATAGTTTCTTACTTTTCTGGAGTAATGTGGTGGTGCTCCATCTTGTTGGAATACAATATCCGTATCGAAATCATTAGGATTCGCTTCGACGATTTCAGTGATGTGAGGGTCAACAATAGTTTCCAGCATATGCAAATACAGTTCCCCTGTTAAATTTTGATCAATAAATAAAGGTACAATATTCCAAAATTTTGTCTGTAAACATTGCTGTTAAAAAAATGTACATTCATCATTAAAACAAATATTGTGGAGACAGGTAGGATGGCTTGCAATGGTTTCCGTCATGATTTCGCAGAATTCTGTTCTTCGATCAGGGTCATCTTCAGTTAATTGGTGTACCATTCCAATTTTGTATGGATGATACCTATTCCTTTTCAAAAGTCTTCGCACAGTAGAAGGAGACACCTCACAAACGTTCACGACGGAATAAATAGACTATTAGGGATTTACTACCATTTTACCAATTATCTGAAAATTGACCATTTTAGGATTGTTGACGTGGTACCTTTCTACTAGTAAAACCGAAAACTAAACGAGAATATTCTAACTGAATAATGATTTTCATTGTGGTACTGAAATTTTTTGTCGTTTTTATAAACAAAAAATAACTTAACAAACCTCATCGAGTTGTGGAAATTGCCATATGGCAGAAAAAAGGAATATTTCTAAAAATATCGATATTAATGTGTTTGTCTTCAGGAAATTATTAAATATTCCTCCATTCTGTAGTAGGTGAAGATATTGACTTCATATTCTAGGGTTATGAAGTATTCGTCAGAAGCTTTGAAATGATGTGTCACAAGACCCCTCTTTCCATTTAATTTTTTTTCCAGATGGCGCCCAGTTGCCATCTTGAAAGTTTCATCTGTCAATTTCACTTCAAAATAAAATATTCATGTATTAATTTCATTATCCCAAATTTCAATTTTTTGAGTTAACCCGTTCAAAAAATGAAAGGGGAGGGACATGCACTGTATATTAAATAACCTAGATACTGCATGAATCATTATTTCTGATTTGGAGCTTGTTAGCTTCATAGTCTCATAAAAATTTTCAAAAATTTTTTTTGTAACAGCTGCTTATCGCGATTCCTCATGAACATTAAAGGATATCCTCTCGTGAGAACTGATCAAAAAATGTAATCAACGCCTTCATGATTGGATTCCGTGAATACCAAAACCATTTTAATTACAATTACAAGCATTCCATAATTGGCAATATTCAAACTTGACCGGATAACCGATTTCCTTTCCCGACAAATCATTACAGACGACAAAAAATGATTCAGTGACAATTGACAGGACGTATAAGATTTTAATTCATTCAAGAGCTAGTCAATGAATGTGATATCTACGACGAATCCCGTAACAGGCATTCGAGCTGCAAAAAATTCTTCCGCTCCTAATCGACAGCCGCAAGCACAGCGTATAAGGAAACTTGCCTCGGGGTAGGATTGTTTTTATAAGAAGTGGTGAAACTCGGATTTCTTGGGAAAATCGGAGGATGCTCGTCATCGTCGACTATTTCTGTTTCCGATCGGCAGAAAAAACATTTATTATTGGCTTTTTATATGTTGTAAGCAGTTTTTTCTGCACTATTAGAAACCACAAAAAGCATCAAGTATGACAATTCAAATAAGTAAACTTTTTTAGTACTTTTTTGTCCAGCTACTTATTTTTAGAAATGAACATATTTTACCAGATTTCTTTCGTTTCCAGGGTCCTTTCGTCGATTTATCGCAAAACGAATCGCTTTCTATCTTTCTCTGCAGTTTTCACCCCTCATGCATATAGCATATGCCCAACAGCATATTATATAATTTTGAAACACTCGCAATATACCTGTGAATTCAAAGGAAAATTTTGAACAGTAGCTGGCAAAATAATTCATTCTTTATTATATTCAATAAATAACAATTACATGCAAGATCAAATGGCAGTCCCATCAGTTTTGTGCAGCTTAGTTATTGATTATTCCGAATTTTGGTTCATTTTTTTGAAAGTTTCATTCGAATACTCTACTTGTTTTTGAGTGAACTGTTTTAACTTAGATTAGCACAGAACAAAGCTTAAATATCTTTCTTCAACAAGAGATATATCTTTACAATATTGTGAAGTAGAGAGCTGGTTCAGCACATATAATTCACGTTCAAACTTGGTTGCAGTAGATCAACTTGGTTGGTGATGAAGACGCCAACTTTGTTGGTGATAAGCATGTCGAACAGAGTGTTGCATCTGGTGTTTGTGAACAGTGCTTGTTCTGGATTCAGAAGTGCTACCTCCAAGACAAAGTATGTGAAATCTGCTTAGTCTTCGTCTTTGCAATTTTTTTCATAAAAACTTTTGAAAATATTTTCAATTTTTGACACTTCAATTTGACTTTCTCTGAATTTTTCATTCAACACTACTGTTTTTTTTTTTTCATTGTATTCCTATATCCATCCTTTAACGAAGGAAATGGACTAATAATTTTGATTCATCACAATCACTTTCATTTCATGGTATTCTTTGTTGAATTATGAAATTGTCTCAAAAATCATTTTTGCATAGTCTCCGAACCCAAATATAGGGCAAATATTTTATAATATATCGTTAATCTTGAAAAACAACCTATTTCATAGCGATGCTGACTTCAAGAATGGCAGTTTCGATACATTTTTCCCAATACCTTGATTCTTAAAATTAATACCTTCAAATAGGTATCATTTATTATATCAAAAAACTCACTGGTACCCTTCTTGATCATACTTATTTTTGTACAATCGTTTTTATCGTTTCTACATATATCCAAGATTATCTTTGACCCTTCGATTCTATCTATTCAATTGAAAACTATGCCGATTCATAAAACGATATATTCAACTCATTCAAAATTCATTCTCTCTCGAGTGGAAACACCACTCGACCCCCTCATCAGCCCTACTTATAGCAATGCGCGATAAAAAATCTACTTAACCCCATTATACAACCCCTTCACGTCTACCCTTATTCCAAACTAGATAAACTTGTAGTTATTCTTAGTGACTGCCATCTTAATTTGAATTTCATTAATGGCCGTACGAAGAAGGGCCCTTGAGAGAATATATACCTTGTGTGTGCTTCTTCAATGTTGACATTGGCGTGTACGGTGGCTTGATCCATATTGTAGAAGGGTGATAGTATTGAGTAAATATTAAAAGAAGAGCGTTTGAATAGTGACTGTGTAATCGTACAAATCAATGGTCTGTGCTAGAATGAGAAAGTAGTCATCAACTATGTCAACTGCGGAATTATTCCAGTTTTGGTTTTCGACTCGCAATAGTCTAGAAAAAAGTGGAACGTATGAAACATTCTGGAGAGTATGTAAAATCAATCCTAATACTACCTAACAGTCATTTGTCGTACGTTTTTGATGACCCATTGAGTTTTGATTTGATGAAATTTCTGGATTCTTTATCTACGATTGTTTCTTTTTTCCAAGACAAAACACAAGCACTATAGAAAAATCCTTAAGGCGCTCTAAGCCTGTGCAAAAGTAACGATTTACGTTGGGTTTGAATAGCTGGAGATTGAATTCATTTGGGAAAATGTTCTCAGGAAGTTTATTCGAGGTCTACTGAGTTGAACCACAAAAAGATAACCAGCCACAGTCCGTCGCGTAGTTCTGATATGTACCGCTCTTGGTGGATCCAAATGTGCCAAGTCACTTGAACACTTCCCGTGAAAGTGAAATCCCGTGAAAGACAAATCTCCAACGTTTCTTCGATGTTCCAGACTATCAAGGTTGCAAGTGATTTTCGCGTCTCCAATTAAGCGACTGGCTCTTCTCTGGATGGAATCCAGCAGCTTCAGAGTACGATTGGGGGCGGAGCTCCATACACGAGAACAATACTCCAAAGAAGGTCTGGTATGAGCATCAGAAGTTGCTGAGGTGTGTACAGTTTCCTGATTCGGAACAGTGTTCCAAGCTTTTGAGAAGTAGCTTTGCAATTCCAACGGCATGATTGTGCCAAGAGATATTGGTGTCCATTTCAACCCCTAACAAACTTATCGAAGCTTTCACCTCAACTTGAAATCATCTCTAGATCCTCATTAAGATATGCAAGCCCCTGCTGCCGGTGAAGATGGGCATCCGCAGCTGCTGTCCTGGAATCCAATTGGAATGACGAGACAAGTGTGCTGTCCTCAGCAAAACAATATATTGGATTCTTGGTTTTTCCCAATAAGTCGTTGATATACAGTAAAAAGAGGGTTGGAGACAATATCGAATCCTGGGGAACACCAGCTTTGATGGTAAAAATATTCGAAGGATATCCATCGACGGCCATTTGCAGGAAACGTTCTTTCGGGAAGTGAAGAGCCATACACAAAAATGATCCGACAAGCCATAGCATCAAAGTTTGGCCAGCAAACCCTCATGCCACACACGGTCAAAGGCCTTAGAAATGTCAAGTGCAACAGTTCTTGACTCTCCATGTTTCTTGATTGCGTTATTCCAAATATGGAAGACATACGATAGAGGGTTGCCTATCGATCTTTGTTTCCGAAAGCCATATTGATGATCGCTCAAGTCTTCCAAATATTCAAGGATATTTTTATTATATATCGAAATTTTGTATCATTCTTTGTATTGATATTCTGAAATAAATATTATTATTATTATTATATGATAGTTTACGGCTTTCTCCATGAGTTTTGATATCACTGATAGCAAAGCGACTGGTCTATAGTTATTTGGAAGATATTTCTTGCCTTTTTTGAATAGACTTAACGCGACTTTATCAGAAAACTTATTTCCAATTCAAAATGATGTTTTTTGATTTTGTACAATCAAGAATTATCTAACCTGAGATGACCCTTTTCCGATAATCGGAAAACATCATACATTATATAGATATAATATTTGTAATGCATTGAACATATATGACATAATTCTTTCCAAAGTGATGCTGATATTCATTTTCTTGGAAGTGGAGTGAAGGATGTCTTTAATAATGTCTCTCGCAGTTGTAGACGGAACATCTATTATTAATATCTATAGACCACGGCCACCATTAATCTCTGTTCCTGAAAATCAGCACAAATTATTGTGTTGAGTTGATGTCAAATGTACTTGTATCAAAGCTATTTTTCGGGTTTGCTGATCGTGATTCACAGGTTTTCATACTCGACATCTCGTCCATTACTGGGTTGGACATTATCAAATGCGATGAGACAATAGACGGAGCATTTCGTTCAAAAAATAGGTTTGGCATGGCTATTTTTAGCCATAAAAATCTATTGGTAAGGTTCTTATTTCGATAAAATAATTATTCAGTCTTCGTTTACAGTATTTATTTTTATGGAATTTTTCACATTTTGGAATTAAACTCAAAATTCAGTACAATTTTCTCTGAGGCAATTTCCGAGTATTTTGCAATGAAATATCTATATGTCTTCATATTCATTTTCTGCGTTTTTTGTGACATTGTGTTTCAAGAAATGTGTGTTTGATCTGAAATGTATTCAATAACTTCTGCACTTACTCCTTTACTTTACAATAAAAAACTAGTTATTTGCATATTCGAACATACACCTACTTCATTTATATGAGTATATTGTTTTTCATTGGCGTAATCCATCAACTTCTGATTAACTACTGGTGCGTTTCTTAGCCCAAAAGGCATTCCATTAAATCGAAACTATATATTCCCTACAGTGTTCATTCTACATGATGAGTATCTGATCAGTTGAGAATTTCTTTTTGAAGTCCATCATCTTCAGTTCCCGTTGCTCTACACCACTGATCGCTAAGAGCATGTGATATCAAAAGCTTATACAATAAAACACAAGTGGGCCGGGATATCTCTCAATGCGCACGTGTTTCGGCAGATACCCCTGTCATATTAGAACTTCCTCTCTCCATTTTGTCATATGGGGTAGCTAGTTCCCTTCTTCTGGGGGGCAGTACCTCGGGTACCGACATCTCCGATTACTTAGCGTTCGAAGAATGAGCACGTGAGGAATACCTATATAGGTGGTGTTTGACGACTCGTTCAGAAATCATACGGCCGGAAATGGGTGGTTTTCAAGAGGAATCACTAGACTTGACAATGGAAAACTACTTAGGGTTGCGACAGACGGACGAAAACTTGATTGCGCGTCAATGCGAATAGAAATTTCCAGTCTAGTTGGTACGAGTTACTACAGTAAAAAAAACTAATGAATTGAAGTAACTATTCTTTGTGGAGAAGTCTGATGTTTATTGAGTTAGGTTTTCAATATTTCACTTTTCTAAATGGAACATAAATCTACATCAACATAAATATGTCCATGTGTGATGAAGGGTAAACTGAAAAATTAATTACCAAAAATTACTATGTAATATAATCTTCCGAAGAAAGAATTCAATATGCTCGGTATTTATGAATTTTGCCTATCAGATAAGATGAACTTGAAAGAAATAATTCATTATTATTATTCAGTTATCTTTTTCTATATATTACGCAGTATATCTGTTGTTTTCAATATTCGATGCTCAAAACCTAAAAAATCGACAAACAACGCTTTGAGAGTACTTTTTTGTAAAATTCGCTTATGATTTTAATCCTTTTTGAGGATACACAGTTTTATTCACAGAAAATTGAAAAATATTGTTAAGTGATCCAATAACCATATTCCTCTCATTCTATTCCATAGATAACATTCATAAGGTAAATATCAAAAAAGAGCATTATTTGATAATAATGAATATGAATGTACCTGATGATGCTTATAGTATAGGTCAAAATTAAATGAACATTATCAATGTTTATTACACAAAATAGTAAATGAAAGCCAAATTTGAAATTTTTTTTTATTAGTAGAAAAGCATATTTTACTAGTATTGGTGCCTAGTTACCTACGTTTGACAAAATATCAATATAGAGAACATGAAATGAAAATTAGTCATTTCAGTTTAGCACAGTAATAAAGATTTCAGAAGTTGAAATCTATTCTACAATTCCCCTCCATCCTTGAGGTTTCAAAGTCGATAGGAAACTATCATTGGTAGTTTACAAGCAAAGTGCTTAATTTGTAGATTGAAGATTTAAATATCGATATATAAATATAATGAAAACTACTAATTTTAGTTGAGCTACATATAAAAAATTATGTAAGTGTTTCAAGTTCTGAAATCAGTAGTCTGGTAAGTAACTTTAAAAAACGATCGAATTTTTGCAATCTCCATCTTTATAAAAGATGAGTAATTTTCAATCATTCCCATGAAGTAAATATATTCACGCTAATTAGATAAACAGTAGTGGTATTAGTTTAGAAAAGAAAGTTTTTGGCTTTTTACTACTCCATCTTGATACAAAAAAGGGAATAAGGATAAGGGAATCTTCCAAAGAAAGGAAGGAAGTAATCAATTTCATATAGAAGTATTTGTTTCGACAGAATTTTTTTTCTTTCGTGTAATTCAATGTTTATATGGAAGTAGCTGTTTCAGGAGGACTTTCTTTCAGTTTGTGTCTGAAAGTTACTTCTTTGCA
>WOGP01009399.1:0-10762 GCA_015342065.1 Leptinotarsa undecemlineata | reverse complement strand
TTTTTATTTTTTGTTTGTAGCTTGTATGTTATTTCCTTGTAATTTCAGTTTTTGTGTTTAGTAAAATTGTTATTTTCGTTTAATCTTTATTTTTTTTTAGGGATTTCAAATCAATTTATATTATATTAGACAATGGAAGTCCGAACTGATGTAATACACCAAGAAACACTGTCAACCACCTTCAAACGAACGATAAATTTTTACATTATCATTCAATGTGTGATAAGTGTAAAAATAAATTAATAAATTGATAAAATATACAAATAATAATTATTGAAGTCCGTAAAATTTTAATTATTCCAAATATCAAATTACGTTAAATGTTTCTTTCCTAAAGTAATCTTAAAATTTCAAATAATTCAATTTATGGTCAGGTTGTTGTACTGTGTCAACATGACGATTGTATCAAAATGAATTTATTTAAATATTTGGAATACATGAACAAACTCAACCTAAAAATCAAATGAATAACAGCTAGTAATAATTTTAAAAAATTTTTCAAGTTATTTTTGAAAAAGTAAAACTTCTTACGTGCGTAAGAGTAGAGTACAGACAAACACTGTTCATTTGATTTGATTGTGAATTCAGAGAATGCATTTTCAAAAAAAAAAATGCAAACCAAAAATTCCTGCTTATCAGGCTCTTTTCAACGGCGCCCTAACATAAACATAGATTCTCTCTGTTTCCATACGTAGAAAATAAACTAAAAAACAACAGCGCTATTTATTTCGCATAATGTATTCTTCAACAACAGCAGTTTTGAAAAAAAAAATTTAGAAAAAAAAATAATTATTTTTTATCATTACTGATTTTTCTCTTCATAAAAATCGATTTCTCATTCAAAGTTTTTCCTATCCATTCACTACTTTTACTCTGATCAGTTTGAATATTTTAATGTCAGGAAGATACTGCTTATAAATAAATAAAATTCGCAGGCTAAAAAATAGTTTTATTAAATAAAAAAGAAAACAAAAATTTCCAATAATCTTCTGAACAAGAATAAATAATTTTCCAGACAACTCATCTTTGCCATTCTCAATAGGAGTACAAGTTAATCACAGCAAGGCAGACACATTTCAGCATACTTCGAAACCACAAGACCTCGATAGTCCCCTATAATGCGTCAACAGTATCTGTATCTGTAGAGTAGGGAGGGTTCCTAGGATGACCTAGGAGGACAACTCCTGAGGAATTGTCCTTCTAGGTCATCGTCCAACCTGTCCTTTCCAGGAAGGTGGACAGGTCTCTAGCAGGCATCTCCTTAATACCGGCAGGTGTAGGTCAGGACTTGCCGAACACACACTCTCTTTGGCAACCTTGACGTGTCCCACGGTGACCTCCGCGAAGATTTTGGAAAGTGCAGCGACATTACTGTCGTTGCGCGGATTTTTCAACCTTCTTGGGGTTCCCAACGTGGGGGTGCACAAGAGAGGGAGCTTTCCTGCAGGGACAGCTCGTTCCTTGCTTTTATTCAAGGCGGAGCTTTTGGCGCCCACCGCAGGAAGTGCCCTTGCTGTTGGAGGTGAAGCGTGGGAGGAGGAGGGTGCACTTATAGTTGTTGCTTCCTCCTTCCTCCTTCGCTTTCTTTCTCCTTTAGGCCTCGGCCACGCAAATACGCTTACGCTTTGACCTTTGTTTACATCAGGAAGTGATCTGTTATGTCCAGCTTCATTCCAAGCGGTAGATTGGGGTGAACATTTCAGTTCATCCCCAGCTACCGCCTTAGATTGAGCTGAGCAGCCTCGGGATTTTTTTTTGTGTTTGTTTCATTCATGTGTGTTCCCACGAGTAGCAAGGGAGGAGTTGGTCACCTCTGGCAGAGCCCCGCATTATCAGAGGTTGGGCGTCAACAGTATGTTCATGATCATGATTATTACACGGTTTTACGGAGAGTATGTTGGCCAAACTAGACGATGGTACAAAATTACGTGTCAAAGATCGCCCCAGGTTTGACATTAACAAAAACTCGTGCCTGTGTGCTAAACGACGCGTTCAGGAAGACTATCGATTTCTCACGTCACGTTTCGACATCCCACATCAGCTTCAATACTGTCTTCGGTATACAAACAGCTTGGCATCAAATGCATTTTATATCTTTGAGAAAGGAAACATATTAATGAGATCAACTCAACAAGAAGGATTTGTTAATATACACCGATAAAATTAGACTGCTACAGAGTTTATGGAGTTTTCCGAACTGTTGGTCGGAGGCGTTTCTAAGGTAGCTATCCTTTGCTGGAGGTTCTGAACCTGAAATAGAAGTCGTGAAGAGTAATAGTTCAATTAAAACCAGTTTTGAAAACATGAAAATTTAAAAATTATAGAGAAGGAATAAAACTCGCAGATAATGATAAAAAGAGCCTGAACCTGATAATAATAAACTTGTGAGAGAGAAATCAGAAAATTTATTTAAACCATTGAAAAATGTTCCTTGGGAGAAACAAAAACCCCGATTTCTCTCAGAAAACTTTGGGTTATGTGAGAAAATAGTTCACATGAAAGTTGTAGATCTTTTCATCACTTAAAACTATTAGATTTTTTTAAATAGGAGGTTTAGTTTTACTGCAAGTTTATTCTTCCTGTCATTAGTATCAAATCTTTTTCAATCAGTCATTATTATATCAATTCCAAGTTACTATGATTATGTGTGAAAATAAATTAATTACCTGTGCCGTGTGTTTTTCTACCATGATAAACATCTGATGTTCCATTTTCTTAAACTTAGCTTGATATTTCTTATTATTTCTATCTACAGTGTCGATTAATATACTGAAAAAGATAATGATGATTGAAAACATACCTAAGATGAAACAGTATTTAGATTTGTAAATTTTCGGAATATAAAAATGTATTCCAAATAGTTTTTTCAATTTTTTATGAACTGCTCGAGTATACAGCTGGATAAAAAAATGTGCTCGATAACTTTCCCAATATTAAAGATGAGGAATCGTTCATTTTGATAGACTACTAGAGCTAAACATTTACCACCTATAAGGCATTATCTGTCGATAATGTTGATGTATATAAGAAGTATCCCCACTGGTTGGTCTATCCGGCTGAACTAAAATGAGCTGAACAAATCGACTTCTCGAACAAGTTCGCAGTGTCGCACGAACAGTCAGAACAAGAATACAGAAATAAGAAAATTAAAAAAGGCAATATGAACAATATGAATAGGTTGTACAGTGTATATGTTTTTGATGAATGACCAGTGTCAAATCCAGCAGGCACTTCCAAATATTGTTGAATTGTAAAGAAAGAAGAATGTTTGTCAATTCTTCATTCATTTCCTTTCGTATATATCTTCAAAGGATTTTTGAGAAGCAAAAATTAACATAAGGAAGTTTCAACTCACCTATTAGTATTGTTTAGATCTTGTACTATTTCCCGCCCTTCCAACAACCTGGCTTCGGCGTTCTTAGTGACCTGCTCTAAGGTCGTTACTAATTCTTGTAACCTAACTTTCAGTCTTGCCTCTCTGGCCAAAGCCTGCATCAGTTCGAGTTCCACCCCCTGCGCATGTTCCGCGTCAGAGTAACCCCTCTCCTGAAAAACATTTGAAAATGATTTCGATAACAATAAGTTTCAAGAAGTAAAATCTACCTTGTTTTGAGTCGCCAATGCAAGGAGCGCTTCTGTGTCTTTCAACTGCCCTTGGAGATTCTTCAGCGCAGCGGACTGGGCCTTCTGCTGCCCATCGGCGTACCTAAGCTTAAGTTCAATTGCACTTTTTTCTTTCTCTAATACAAATAGTTTGGACATCAGTTCAGCCTTGTCTTCTCGTAGACCCATCAATTCCTAAATCAAATTAAAACAATTTTTTATTCTCAACTAATGAATGAGTATCTCCATTTGGTTGCTCACCTGCATCAACACAGCCATTTCGAGGTCCATTTTTCTAGCTTCTTGACTGCTGGAAGGACGAACAGGTACATTCTCGACTTGGGTTGATTCTAAAACAACGTACGTTCCCTGGATATTGCTCCTTTCTGCTTTGAGCCTCGATACGTGTTCCCTGAGTCTCATTTCATGACTAGGAGTCCATGGTTCTTCTCTGAAAAAAAAGGAAGTGTAACTGAAATGCTAAAAATGTAAATGTTACTTGTCTGAAACCAATTCAGATATCTCCTATAACTGTTCACTGATGTTATACCCGCCGCCTTATACACAAGAAACTGTACAGATCCCAAAGCTGGGCCTTGTGTAACTCCAATTTCAACGGTAAAATCAGCACTGATTTTCTCTCCAAAGTCAACCTTTCTGACATCTGTAGACTGACTTGTTTTTGATAAAAATAGAACCGAACCAAAGATGCCATTTATTCAACTTAATACTAGGATTGAATCTTCTGCCCGTTTTCATTCTACTTCATCTGCATTGGAAGAGGTTCTAATATCTCTCGAAATTTCCATGTTTTTTGTTGATTGTAGTAATATCCTAACTGTTTTTCAGCAAAATATCCGGTGACGTCGTGAAAAATATGAATTTTGGAAATTTTCAAAAGTGCAAGACCCGAAAAAAGTAATATGCTTTACTTAGTGCAATACTTTTTTATGATCATGAAATATCAGGAATATATTAGGAAGATATTGAAAGTTCATCGCACTGTTATGGATGGATTCATAAGAGTTTTCTTATCAGAATCATCCTAATACATATTTACATGAAATAAAGAAACACTTAGTATAATGAAACTCTAGTTGTTGAATGTTAATATTTATCATCCAGAAACTATCAAAATATCAAACTCTGACTTACCCATCCACATTGGGACTGCTGTAGACATGATTCTGCCACGGCGACAGCAAAACGTCGGTGCTCTGATAGGAATCCAGATGATGCAGCAGTTGCTTGGCAACTGTTTCTGCAGCGCTCCGATTCCGAAGTGTCTCGGGGTCATCTTCTTTCAGGCTGAGTTCTGTTTCCAACAAAGCAAGAAGAACATCGTATGCTTCTATCGCTCTATCGCTAATGCCGAGCGCTAATCTAAGAGCAATTGCGTTAGACTCATATTTCCCACACAACAAGGCCAATCTGCAAAAAATGGAATTTTGAATAAGAGCAAGCCTTGGGCAACTAAGAACTAGTGGATTTTTGATGGTATTTGATGAAATCGGTCGATACTGGATGAAAATCTATTCATTATGAGATTTTCACTAAACAGTTTTGCAAAACGCAACAAGTTTTTCGTCACACAATGCCCTCTTCAGGCGGGTTCGAATCGCACGATCTCGGTGGCCAGATCACATCACCTTCACGTGAGATGACCATGCCCTCAACTCGCTTGTGAAGAATATTCGAAGTGGCATGAGCTGTGTGGCCGTCCTGTTGGTCGTTGGTGTCCATATATCATCCAATTCAGGCCAAAAAAATTGGTAGTCATCGACCTATAGTGCTCACCGTTGACGGTGATAGCCTGGCCAATGTCGTTCTCAAAGGAATATGGCCCGACGATGCCGTCAGCCCAAAATCCACACCAAAGAGTGACTTTTTCGGAATGCATTGGACGCTCTTGGATCTCACATGGATTGGTATTGTCCCAAATTCGACAATTTTGTTCGTTCCCGTACCCATTCATCCAGAAATGAGCTCCAAATAGGGCTCCAATTTGAAAATCCTACTGTTTCTCAACACGTCTTGAAAAACTGCCATTAAATTAGATAAAATTGCTTGAAATTGGAATTGCTAGAGGTATGGATAGTTTTGAAAGACTAGAAATGCGATGTGTGGCATGAGAACTAATCGAAGCGACAAAAATCCCATTCCAAACTCCTCATCGTTCACTCTTTCGTGAACCATTGGCTTGCTCCACTGTTAAAGAACATATCTATTCAAAACACCACCAAATAAATCCAGCTTCATAACTTAATCGATTACTTCATTTGATGAATGGTGAGCTGGCAACAGTGGAACTCTGCCAATTGCTACACACTACCTTCGTCAGGTGACTAAGAAACACAAATATTTGTGGCTTGGGAAGTAGGTTTCCTGTAACGCACTTCAGGTGTGATAAACCGAAAATAGGTCAGGCAATACATTTATTTAGTGGATTTTTTTTTGTCAGAAGTACTGACTGACTACTATTACCTTACCTATCACAATGAGCTTTCGTTTCGGACAAAGTCAGGGCCAGTACCGAGTTCTGCGATCTGGCATGCTCCAACTTGGCGTTGATTTTCCTGATTTCGATATCGAAACACTGCTTCTCGGCTTGCACATCGCACTGCTTCAGAATGTCGCCCACGATGTGTTCCGCTACGGCGGTGGACATATCGGAATTCAAAAGGTCGTTGGGGTTGATACCCCTTTCATCGGTGGCTCGTTTCAGTTTTATTCGTTCCGCCACTTTGGTTACCGGGACACTGGCAAACGTCATGGTGGCATTGGTCCGGATATTCGATCTAGAGTGGGGCCTGAAAGTTTTCATTATTTTGAGTACTTTGTTCTTGTCTTCAGCTTGATCGGTGAAAACGTGTTGGTGTTCATTCACAACAAAATATTGGGTTTTCAGAAAGACCAAAATTGAAATAATATGTTTTCAATTTATGGACTATATGCTGTTCATATAGTCCATATATGCTGATATAATCTGCAATATACAATATTGAAAGCATGATACTATATACAATATGGAAAGCATATAATGTTCAATATTAAAAGCAAATACAATACGGAAAGCATATACTGTCCAATATTGAAAGCATATACAATATATAATATGGACAGCACATACTGTTCGATATTGAAAGCATATGGATAGCATACAACGTTCAATTCGAAGGCATATACAATATATAATATGGACAGCATATTCAATTATTAAACACATACACTATGAGCAGCATATACTGTTCAATAGTAAAGGCATGTGGATAGCATACACTGTTCAACATTGAAAGTATACTCAATATACAATATGAACAGTATATATTGTTCGGTTTGGAAGTATATACAATATGGACAGCATATATTGTACAATATTGCATGTATATACAATATGGACAGCATATAATGTTCAATATTAAAAGCAAATACAATATGGACAGATTATACCGTCTAATATTGAAAGCATATACAATATACAATATGGACAGTAAATAATGTTCAATATTGAAACATATGGATATCACACATTGTTCAATATTGAACGTATAATCAAAATACAATATGGACGGCTTATACTATCCAATATTTAAAGCATATACAATATACAATATTGACAGTAAAAACTGTTCAATATTGAAAGCATATGGATAGCATACAATGTTCAATTCAAAATCATCTACAATATGGGCAGCATATACTGTATAATATTGAAAGCACATAAAATATACAATATGGACAACATATAATGTTCACTATTGAAAGCATATACAATATGGACAGCATATGTTGTTCAATATTGAACGCATATACAAATGGAAAGCATATAATTTCAATAATAAAAGCATATACAATAAGGGCAGCATATACTGTTCAATATTGAAAGCATATGGATAGCTTACACTGTTTAGTATTGAAAGTATATATACGCAATATACCATATGGACAGTATATATAGTTCGATATTGAAAGCATATTGAATCTAGACAGCATATATTGTTCAATTTGAAAGAATATACAATATGGATAGCAATATTGAATGTATATACAATATGGACAGCATATAATGTTCAATAGTGAAAGCACATATAATATGGGTAGCATATACTGTTCAATATTGAAAACATATAAAATATGAACAGCATATAATGTTCAATAAAAAAGCTTCTGAATTGAAGTTATCAAATACTTATTGAATGTTGTCTTTCGATAAATGATTATTTATAATTATATTCGTAAAAAATTAAAGATAATTGCATAAAACAATACGTTAGAACAGTTAAAGTGACATGTCAATATAACATTTTCTACGATTACCTTCAGATTTGTTCAGGTCGTTTTTAATGATCAACATGTTGGCATTAACAGCATAACAATTCACATGTTTCGGATGATTTATCGATGAATGAAATAAGAAGATTGACAGATAAGAAAAGGACCTAAAATTGACCAGTGCCGTACTACAATTCTGATTGCTATTTGACATCTGCTTCCCAGATAGAATTTGGAAAGTTCAAGAAATTGGCCTCTCAACATATAAGTTAAAATGAAATGGAATGGAATACAAATAAAATTGACGTCTCGTTCTCGTAACCTACAAAACAAGTATGTTACTGACCTGTGTATCGGTACTATATTTCCATATTTTATGTCGACGTTATTATCTTCACGGTACATCTTCGGATCGCAATCGGCTTCTATGTGGGATTCGGGCGAGTCGGCGTTTTTTCCGTCGGTAACAGTCTCCTCATCGGCAGTTTCTTCGATCCTGGATAGTGCCAGGTGTGCAAGCCGGACGTGCGCTTCGTGCAATTGGTTCTTTAGGCTTGCGATCTCGTTCTTGAGAGGTTCCACCATTTCGGAGTACGGAGACAGTTCAGTGTTTTCGAGATGGGAGGAAACTAGTTTCGGCTCAGGTAGTTCTTGCGGGCTCTCGGAAGACTGAAAAAGAATGCACGAGGGTCATTTTTCTAGTAAGAACCGTGCTGAAATGGAGCGTAAATGAACGTAAATTGCATCAGGAACTGCACCACTTCACTCTTCTACATAGTTACTCTCGGAATTTAAAATGTCAAGTCTTTTGAATCTCGTTATCATATAATTCTACCACCTGACTATCGAAACAGTTAGCAACTGTTTATTTCCAAGTGGCATCATCTTCTAAGCGCTGTCCACCAAGAAACTCCTCAAGTTTTGGGAAAATACAAAAGTCTGATGCCATTATGTCTGGGCTGTTTGGTGGAGAGTCCAGTAATTTCCAATGAAAGCTGTCGAGCTACCTTCCAGATCTTTCTTCAGCTTGAACATTTCTTTTGCCTCCTTTTCTAGGTCCTTACACTCATTTTCATCGGTTTGAAAACCAAATGACTGAGCGCACTTCTCATCCGGCTGGATTATTGATTGTCAAGGCGAAATTCAAGTGGGTATTAGGAATATCTACTTGAGAGTAAAGACTCGCATAATACAAAAAAAGGAAGGAATTTCTGCAAGGTATTCCACTTCATATAATATGGAAAGGATGAAGGGTAAAACTGTTTGATGACCTGAAATTATATTGTGAGATCAATGGCATCGAGGACTGTCTTCGACTCTCCCTCAATCTAAAACGTGTTAAGCAATGGTGTTTTCACAATAATCTTCCTTTAACTCTTACTGGCCTCAGAATCATCATTAAATAACCCAATTTTTTTTCTCACTCTAATTATATGATTGCGATATCATTCCATTTTTGACTATACAAAAATCATATTTAATATAGAAAATAGAAAATAAAATCGTCTTTTTTTCACAAAAACTGGTGGTTTATCATTTGGACCACCGTTCCAGCTTTGAAAAAAGTCAATATAATAATAAAATGATACTTTTAATTAGAAAGTAAAGTGAAATATAGGAAACAAGAACTAATGTGAGTGATAAGTTTGGAAACAGGTTTTTTCCTTCCCTAAACAAAGAGGAACGCCGCATGTGGAGCAATTCCAATCGGTACGCACGGGGAGTGCTTTTGTGCTACATAGGGCACACCTCCTCCTTGAAGTACGTTCGGGCTGATGCATCGATGATGTCCAGCGAATCCCTTTCGGAACATAAGGTTTCGATTTTTTGATCTCCAATTGAGGTACATTTGAGCTTGCCCTTCTAGAAGAAGACTTGACCCTGTTTGAGGATGCTAACGTTGAAGCCGTAAGTCCAGCTATAATTGCTCTTCTAAATGCTTTCGAACTTGTTTTGGGTAAGTTCGTTAGCTTGCACAACACAAGCATCGAGAAAATAAAAAAATATGCGATGTCACCATTTGTTTCTTTGTACTTTGTCTATTGATTTTGTAATTGCTGAGTACCTGATCGAACTTATCAAACCCATTCATATTTGAGTTGTAGTCAACCAGAGCTTGTGGACATGGCACCTTTCCTACATTTCCGCTTCTCTCCCTACGATCTACTTCAGTGATGCTTTCTGGTTTGTGGTAGTTAGAAAGAAGGTGAACAGATATCTTATCCTTCTATTTCATGGCAAGCAGTCCCCTGCCACTGGTGTACCAGTCAAATTCACCTCGGTTCAGTTGCTTATCTGTTTCGAAGATAGGCGTGTGATGGCGTGAGATGTTCACAGTTCCAACAGTATATATCCTTCTTTCTTTCAAATATTCCATGAGTTCAACACTATTGAAAAAGTTGTCGAAAAACAATAGGTGTTTCTTTTTTGAAAAGCCCTCTATCAGTTTCTTGACTACTCTGGATCCCAAACATTTGGTGTCGAGTTTACGACTCCAACGGACCTCTCTGTAAATTTAGTTCAGGAGCGAGTCTACAGAGGAGATGGTTGTCGAATTTACGACTCCAACTAACCTCCCTGTAACTTTAATTCAAGAGCGAGTCTCCAGAGGAGATGGATGTCGAGTTTACGACTCCAAAGGGCCTCCCTGTAAATTTAATTCAGGAGCCAATTTTCAGAGGAGATGGATGTCGAGTTCACAACTCCAACTGACCTCCCTGTAAATTTAGTTCAGGAGCGAGTCTACAGAGGAGATGGATGTCGAGTTAACGACTCCAAATGACCTTCCTGTAAATTCAGTTCAGGAGCAGGAGCTGCGGCGTACGCAGAATCTGTCTCAGGTGGGGGAACTAACCTCCCATGAGCAGGTTAGCAAACGTTTGCGCTC